>JAUMHO010004450.1:0-15221 GCA_032360965.1 Ulva armoricana | reverse complement strand
TAGGAGTATTTTTTTGGAACCAATTTGTAGAGATAAGAACGGAGATAATATATGTGTCGGAGATAAGGTCGAGGTCACTCTAAAGGATGAGTTCCCATTTATCGCCACTATCACGGGATATAGAGATGAACCTGCAATGGTTGAAGAACATCTCTTTGTTGAAATCGAGTGGCTTGATGAAAATGGTCACCCTAAATCAGCCATGCCTTCTACCAAGCTTTTGAAAAAAATAGCGCCCTAATAGCGCCAAGAAACAAAAAAGCCCCGTAAGTATTTAAACCTACGGGGCTTTTCTTATCTTGGTGCCCAGGAAGGGAATCCTTGAGCACTGTTTTTCGATTTCAGGATTACCTTAAACATTACAAGTATTTACCAATAGTTCCAAACACTTAATCGCAAAAGTGGCCTGTGGTTTGTTGTTGTCCGTTTTCGCTTTTTTAGGCCCTTTCTGGGGTGTCGTAGTACATTTTTAGTACACGCAACTTAATCGCCTTTATGAATCTGATAAATAAAAAGTGCGAAAGGATCGTTTAAAACCTCACCCCTCAAGGCTTTATTGATGGAACTATCCTTATCATCAAAGGGAGTCGTTTGGTACTCGTGGCTAGTGTTTTTATCCCAAGCACTTTCTCCGTACAGTAAGACCCTTCCAAAGCGATCCGCAAATTTAACAATCGAGTCTTTTGGAATTTTCTTATAGAAAAACTCGGGTGAGTAATCACATTTGCGGTCAGCCTCACCAGGAGACATAGCGACCTGAGATACATCATGAAATTGATTTCCTAATCCCATAAAAAAATCGATCAACGGCATACGAAATACAAGAGGGGGGTAATTTTTATAGCTCGTTAAGTATTCCGCAATTAAAGGACCTCTTACGAAATCCTCCCGAATATCAATGTTGGGACCTTCAGGGTTGATTATATGGTAATTCGATGGCCCATTAGTTCTAAGTGACTTATTCCAGTTCATTGGGAAAAGAAATTGCTTAAAAAGTACATTCCCTTTCTCGACACCCAAATAACAAGAATTATGAAGCAAACGAGTCTTAGATAACTGCGTCAGCCCAAGTCCTACGACCTTATTGCCCTTAGTCAATTTATCGACTCGCTGCCTATCTAAGATTGGCAGAGGACCTTCTATATCTGTTGCTCCGACCCAAGCCTCTCCAGGCAGACCCATTGTTGGTAAACGCATCCATTCTCTCTCAACACCATTTTCGAGACTAATTTTGTAATCCAAAACCGCTGTAAGAAACGGCCACTCATCCCTATCATTTATAGTTCCCTCCGGTGCAGGAACCTCATACGGACGAAGATCGACATACTCACCTCTATAAAGCATTGTTCCTTTCTCTCGATTAAAAAAACCTACCAACCGAGCTTGAGATTGCGGACTTTCATAAATCGGAGAAAAATCTTTTGCAAATTCAGAATGAGTTAACTCTTTCGTACAAAATATAAATTCTTTCGAGGACTCAACTGACCCAGGCTTTAAACTGCAAACTTCTTTTACTTGAGATTGAGCCGGCAAATACGATTGCTCCTTCTCTTTCCTAAACTTCTGAAATGCAGGACTGTGGCGTGCGACACCTGCAGGCAGAGTTAGTACTGATATTTGATGGCGGTTTCCATACCAGAATTTCAAGTCTTTAAGATCTTCAAGATTTTCGCCATAGACCTTCTTAAAGTATTTCTGATGGTAATCGCGCTCACTCATTTCAGGATCTGCGAATGCCATACTCGCCAGCAGGACGAGAGAAATCATTATTGTCCCCGTATTACCTAAAGTTCCAAGCTAGTCTCTCGTTGCTAGTGCGACATCGATTTGGAAATGAACACCCACTGCCTATGTTTTTATTCATCTATCTGGATTTGATGAATGTAGATCGAGAATGGATCATTTATAGCCTCACCTCTAAGCGAATCCTTAAGGGTCTTACTCATCTCACCAGTAAAGGTCATAGGCACAAATCTGCTTTTCCCAGTTGGCCCTTCCCTAGTGATATTTCCATACGTTTCTGCAAAATTGAGCATTCCAGCCTTTGGAATTTTCTTATAAAAAAATTCCGAGGGATAATCACAATTCCTGTCTACCTCGCCAGGCGATAGCGCAACTTGAACTTCGTCGCGAAACTGATTAGCTAATCCCATAAAGAAATCGATTAGAGGTAGGCGAAACACAAGAGGCGGGTACTCCTTGTAACGTTTAAGATAATCCTTAACTATGGGATCATCCATCTCCCCAGCTTTGACACCTACTTGGGATACCTCCTCATTCATTAAGAGAAAATACTCGTCAGCCGAATTGCCCCTTCTAAGGGAGTTATCCCAATTCATGGGAAAAAGGAACTGCCTAAAGAGAACCTTTCCTTTCTCAATTCCTAAATAGCATGAGTTTTTAACTAAGCGGCTTTTAGAAAGTTGAGCTAACCCAAGCCCAGTAATTTGATTACCTTTCGTTAATCTATTACTTCGCTGCCTATCTAAGATTGGAAGAGGTCCTTCGATATCTGTTGTTCCGAGCCATGCTTCTCCAGGTAGCCCCATTGTCGGGAGCCGCATCCATTCTCTCTCTGCACCATCTTTTACGATTATTTTGTAGTCGAGTACTGGTGCAAGAAATGGTCTCCAAGAGAGTTCACCTACATTTCCCTCTAAGTCTTCAGGAGTTTGAGGTGGGTGAAGCTCTAGGTAATTCCCTCGATAATACATTGCGCCGCTGTTTTTATCAAAAAAACCAAGTAGCGGGGATATTGTATCTGGTTGCTCATCAATAGGAAAAAAACTCTTCCTACTCTTCAAGTGAAGTTCGCATCGCTTATGGTCTTGGGAGCCTTCACTCTTAGTATGCCTCATCCCGCAAACCTTCTTCACATCATTTTCTGATGGCAAGTAAGATGCTTCCTTATCTTTTCTGAACTTATGGAATTGTGGACTATGGCGTGAGACACCGGGCGGAAGGGTTAATACAGACACTTTATGGTAATACCCATACCAAAATCTTAGATCTTTGAGATTTTGGAAGTTTTCTCCGTAAACTTGCTTGAGGTATTTCAAATTGATTTCTCGATCATTCAGCTTAGGAGCCGCGAAAGAGAGTCCCGTTACCAAGAGTATAGAAATTATCATCGATTCAGCCTTGCTTCATTTTTATTTTTTTCTTTTAAGCGCATTTTTTCAATTTCTAGCTCGCCCTGCTTGAGCAGCATTTTTTGGTCATAGGCTTGCTGATTTTGCTTTTCTTGACGAAGCAATGCTGAACTTTCTTCGATCTCACCTGAAGCCCACGTCAATGCAACCCTTAATGTCGTAAATACTAGTAGCCCCATAAAAAACTTCATAAGACTCCTATTATTGTTGATATCCAGTAAGTGGTTTTCGTATCCCATTACACACATACTCATTATCAAACGATCCTGTCGCTTGATCACAGATGTATGAAGCGCCTCGTACACTCATGTTTTCAATTGTTAAGTTAAGTGCTGGATTGGCGGCTACAATACATCCGTCATTATACATATAAGGGAAACAGTCAAAGCTGGAAGTCTTGACGTTAGCACCTCGTACAAAGAAGTTACCAAGCAACTCACTGTCTTCCATTTTAAAGAATGGAAGTTGATAAGCTTCACCAGTCTGACTTCCAACGTATCCTGAACTCGCTCCGCCTGCTGCGTTAGGCCCTACTAGATTACTAGATTTTAAAATAGCCGATTGAACGCTTACAAAGTTACCTAAATAAACATCCCCTTCTATGATGCTGTAACCTATCTGAACAGGAGTAAAGAAATTTCCAATTCCAGTCATACCGACAGCACGCAAGTCGGACATTTGACTACTATAAGATGATATACAGTTGCTTATATGGACTGGGCCTTGAATATGATGCTCAGGAGTGGCTTCGTTGACCACGCCGTTGGTTGCAAGTTGTCCCCTATAATTACATGTGCCATCAATAACGACCTTACTTGAGCCAGTAGCTCCGTCGGCGTGCCCCACAATGTCTGCTATATTAAACATAATGGTTGGCGCGGTGATTTCAACTTCACCTGTAATAATAGAGGGCCCACTGATAAGAGTCCTAAAATTTTCCCCCTTAGAGCAGTCATTCCAGATTTTTACCCCTGACCCAAATCCTTTAACAAAAACATTGCCTTGATTATTGCTAGCCATCGTTACGCAGCCTCGAACTGATGTATTTCCACTAATAACTGTATTACCAAGGAGTTCAACTTCAGCAGATTCAATTGTTGATCCAGGACATACTCGCGCCCCTTCCCCTACGAATGCTCCCGGGTGAACATACGCATTATAAGCCACAAACCCACCGCCGTTTGGATGAATCTCTCCAAGCCCGGGGTCAGCAGAACCATCTGAGCACGAGGCTGAAGCGTCTATAAGAAAGCCTTCTTGCTCCTTGCAATAGCCTCCTTTTGAGTTCTTAACTGTCACATAGCGAACACGAAGTTCTTCAAGCTTGGCCATATTCTGCTGAAGAACCGTCTTAGGCATCACGAAAGTAAGCTTTCTGCCGCTAATAGAAGGTGTAGGCAAGAAATTCCAACCTTCACTGCACCACTTGATATCAATTTCGTATGCACCAGAGGATGTTTTCAAAACGGGATCATGGCAAGTTGCTGGTCGATCAGTTACATCGTTTTCATCATATTGAAATAGTCTATTTTCTCTTCCATCAGAATCTAGGAAATAGATATCCGCATAGACTTGCGATCCCTGATCTTGCGGGACAGTCAGCGTTAATAAAGCTTGTTCTCTATCATAACTTACTTCCGCCTTTGCTTCATACTTTTCGACACCGAAGGGATAATCATCAGGCAACATATCCTTTTGTGAAAACCAATCAATATGCCAATGATCGGCATGGCCTTCTATTCCTTCATTTCTTATTAGCTCAGTCAAAACTCTTTTACCAAGACAAGTTCTTTCTTTGAAAAAATTAAAGTCAGATTGGATAGAATTCTCATTTCGAATAATTTGCTTATTCGCGAGAATTAGTTTTTTTGTTGCTGAATTTGACAAATAAAACGGACCTGTCGAACTACCCCTATTGCAGCTACGATCAGATTCCTCAACACTAACTGGAACATCTAAGTAAAATGTCCCAATTACTTTTTTTATACTCCTAAACTCACGACCAAACTCAGGTTTGAGTGAATTCATAAATCCAAAATCAATTTTTTTTGCGACGACACCTGGCTTGACTTTGTTTGAGCAAATATCGCCACCGCCACTGGCGATTGAACTCGGAACATAAAGATAGGGCCCAAGGTCTTTCAATCTTGCATATATAGATGTCGTAAAATCTCCATCCAATCCAATTCGATGCTCCCCGTGTGGAGTAAAATAATTACCAAACTGAGTTGAGAAATCATTGAACTTAATCTCGGCCATCCTACTCGCGGATTCAATTATGTGCCACTGAGTCCAATCATCTCCACCAATATCAATTGCATCGCGATTAGTTTGTCTCAGAATAAATTGATCTAACTTATAGAAGACTGGATAAGCAGTCGTTTCATTTTCAATTCCGTTGCAATTTGTGACCGAATCGATATCTTGAACATCTGGTAATGTCGTGATTGAATCATAATTCTTTAGGATTTCTTGTCGAGCAACTTCCCCTCCAAGACTCAGAAACTTTTCTCTAGGCATGACTAACATTTTTAGCGTTATTTGCTCTCCTGGGAATCTTCTTTGATCTAAGTATCCCAACGTGAAGTTCCCAGGCTTAATTTCTTTTGTTGTAAGAAATTCTTTTTTAGAGTTCATAGCATCATCGTAAATAGAGCCTATTCGACAAGTCTTAATAGACTGATTGGCTTGATTCAAATTGCAACGATTATCTATGACACCTATCGTGGAATTATTCGCAAGCATGATACTCTTTACTGTTCCCCTCGGTACTCCAATTCCTTCATTCCATACTCCTATTACGCCTACTATCTCAATAGCTTCCGAACTCAACGCATCTAATGTAAACGAGAAACGTTGGTTATTGTTTTCTTGTGCACTCGTTCCGCTTATTGAAAAGCCTACCCCGCAAGCATCACGGTTTCTTAAGTTTTTGGATTCATCAGCCCCTGACTCCCAGTTTATCCCCTTGAGTCTAAAATCGCTTAATTCGAATAAAGCCGAGGAGGTAAGAAGACGGCCAATAAATATTGGAGCTGACTGAGCATAAGCCTTAACTCCATCAAATACACCAGACTTCCTCGATGTAATCGCTTCTAATTGATAGAGAGCAATCCTGGTTTCAAGTGTTGTGTTTTGAGAGGCATCTATACTTAGAGGAACAGGAGTTAGAAAATACTCCCCATTTCTAAAAATTCCCTTATCCATTCGCGAAAAAGAATATTCCACTTTTCCCGAGCTATTTCTTAAAAGAGAAAACACCACCGCTGCAGGATTAGCACTGCGATACTCTCTTTTCGAAACCACAAAAGGCTTATCAAAATTTGGCTGAGCAGTATGAGACAGGATGACTTCACGGCCTGAAGTGAGACTAATTTCAGCAAATTTATTCTGCTCGCTCCCAGCGACAGAGACAGTACCCTGGCTACTCACCCAACCGGCGGCTCCATTTGCAAGATCAAAATTCGCGGGCGCAGGAGCTGCAAAGTCTTCCATCGGTATAATGAGCGCATTTTCGGAGCTACTCAAAAGATCATGGGCAATTTGCCCCTGAGGATTGCTCGCGAAGACAAAAGTTGTCTTCGCTGGGACGTTGGCTATGCTCACGATACCATTTTGCGAAGTACTCACTTCTTCAAAGATATCTTTATTTTCTGTGTGGTGAAGCTTCAAAATCGTATCTGGAGTTACGTTACTCAATTCAAACTGAATAGACCGGCTCCCCGCATAGACTATGAACTCCTCTTCAACTTTGCCCCCATTCTCATCATAGGTTTCGACACTCAGAACGTTGCGATCATCCTGCCAGCTTGCGTTGAAGGCAATCTTAATGGCGCTATTCTCAATGAGCGCGACGCCTGCTCCATTGATTCGCACTGAAGTCACGCCACCTGCGAGTGCTCTCCCTTCTAGAAAAAGCTCTACTCTGCCGTTTCTTGGATTAAACCCCTTGAGATCTAGGCCTGCAATTAGCAGGTTCGCGTCTGAAATTGCTTCATAGTCATAATCGATATCTTCGTATTGAATAACTTTGAACGTAGTGTTTGAATTCCCTTCCGTATCAGTGACTTTGAGCTTTAAGGTGTACTCGCCACTTTCCGCGTATTCGTGCGATACCTCCACTCCGCTCTCTAAAGGACTCCCGTCCCCCCAATCCCACTCATAGCTGGCAATTTCAGAAAGCGTGGAGCTTGATTTTTTTCCATTTGCCACAACCAAGTGGTAAGACATCCCATTGGTATCATTCAAGGCAATGACAGGTGTTGGTAGAGCAAGATCACTTTCTTCCACATCAACAGTGCGAGTCACTTCTGTTTGGGCACCGTATTCATCAACTAAAATGAGTTTTGCTGTAAAGGTGCCAGGCTCTTTAAAGAACTTAGGTACCTTTTTCCCGTAGTCTTTCTCTCCATCGCTGAACTCCCAACTGTAAGCAATTGAGTGCCCCTCTGGGTCAACAGCATTTATAGCTTCAAACGTTAAGATCTCATACTGCTTAAGTGTTTCTGGAGAAACCTGAATTTCGGCTATGGGTGGCGCATTTTCTGTGACATCAATTGAGTTCACGAGTTCAGATGTGTTCCCAAAATCATCTCTCAGTGTAAGACGAACATCATAGAGCCCAGCAGTTGAGTATGTGTGCTTGGCCTCAACACCAGAAGACCTTGCTCCATCTCCCCAATCAATTTGATAGTCAACAATAACCCCATCCGGGTCGAGGCTGCCAAAAGCCGAAGCTGTGATTTCCCGCCCAACAAAGAAGGGCTCACCAGGGTTTAAGTTGAGTTGCGCGATGGGACTGGCGTTCTGCTTTATTTCGATTTGGAAACTCGCAAACCCTGAAGCACCTTTGTTATCGATCGCCTCAACCTTAACTAAGTAAACTCCTGGCAATGTAAACGTGTGCTGCTGGAACGCCTGTGTCGACGAAACAAGGGTGCCGTCGCCAAAATCAAAGCGATACTCTGAGATGAAACCATCAGTATCGATTGTATCCCAGGCATTTACTTGAACTTCAGTCGGCGCATATTGACTGGACTGAAAGTAGCTTGTGATTACGATAGGTGCTTGATTCTCTCTGATTACAACCTGCTTGGTGGCATACTCAGACCAAAGCTGTTTGTCGTCTTGCACGCGAACTCGAACACTGTAAGCGCCGGCTTCTACATATACGTGCTCTACGTAGCCATCATTCGTCGTAAGGATCGTCCCGTCTCCTAGGTCATATTCAAATTGAGTTAAGTAGCCGTCTCCATCACTACTTTGTTGATAGGCCTCAATCCCCACACGCCCTGGTGCAATCGGATCGAAGACAGTTGCTGTGAAATTTGCAATCGGTGCTTGGTTCGCAACGAGGTTAATTTGTGCCTCTATCCTCGCGGACAAAGTTCCTTTATTGTCTTGGACTCTAAGCCCGATCGTTTTCGTCCCATAGCTATCAAAACTAAACGTCTTGTTCCCGCTATTGGATTCAAAGGAATTCCCCTCGCCTAGATCGTAAATGAATTTGGGAATGTACCCATCAGCATCCGAGCTGTCCCAAGCAAGCGCAGTGACAACGATAGGAAGCTCAGTGCCACTCTTCTCAAGCCGTAGTCTTGCTACGGGTACCTGATTTGGCTTAATCTGAATACTTGTTGAAGCGTAGTCAGACCAAAGACCGTCGCTATCAGAAACTCTCACCCGAACGATGTAAGGCCCTGGTACCGTATACTCATGCTCCACAAAGGACTGTGCTGGACTCGTTGAAAAGTACGTACCATCACCAAAATCATATTCGATAACGCCAAGGTAGCCATCAGGATCAAAAGAACTCACTCCCGCATTCATCCCAAGTTTGGTCGGAGCGATGTAATCGTTGTTGTAGATCGTGTTGATCGCGACTGGCTTTTGATTGGGTGCGATCGTCACAGTCCTTTCTACGGGAAATGACCATACACCCTTATTGTCTTGTACTCTCACTTGAATCGTATAAGTTCCGGCCGTCGAATAGAAATGAGGCTCGTAGCCATCTGTATCCGTGAAAATTTGACCATCGCCGAAGTTGTATTCATACCCGGCGATGAAGCCATCAAGGTCTCTTGATTTTTTCCATATCTCGACACCGACTTGCCCAGGGGCAATCCCATCAAACACACTGACATCAAAATCCGCAATCGGAATCTGGTTTTCTAGAACGACCAAGTCATAAAATACTTTCTCAGACCAAAGACCTTTATCATCTTGAACCCGCAACCCAAGGCGATAGGTCCCTGCGAGAGGATAGTCGTGCTCAAGGTAGCCCTGAGTGGTTTGAGTAACGACCCCATCCCCGAAATCGAATTCATACTGTGGGATGAATCCGTCACTATCTGAGGAGAGCTCTCCCCCCGCAAATCCTATCCTTGCCGGGGCAATGAGCGCACCTAACTGGTATACCTTTATTCGCGCGATCGGAGCTTGGTTTGAAGCGATAGTCAAATTGAATGAGCGAGAGGCGCGCCCACCGTTGTTATCGATCGCAGTTATCGTCACTGGGTATGTGCCTGCGACAGTATAGGTGTGTTCAAGATAACCTTGCGAAGCAATGACGGGGGCACTTCCATCGCCAAACTCGTAAACGTAGCTCTGAATAAAACCATCTGTGTCAGTTGTGTTTTCTCCTGGTGCAAACCCAATGATGGCAGGTGCTATCGCAGGAACACGATAGAGTTTCACTGGGCCAATCGTAGGGGCGGCATTGGGAGTCATGACGAACTGTGCGTAGTTCGCAAGACCTGAAGCAAACTGGGTGTGCAGGGTGACGCGATACTGGCCTGGGCTCGAATAGAGATGAGACACCGAGCTAAACCCACTTCCTACTCCACTGACGCTCGAACCGTCACCAAAGTGCCAAGTGAACTTTGCGGTCAAGGTATCTTGAGCGATGTTAGTAAGCGCGGTGAAGGTTTTCGGCTCGTTGAGATTATATCGATTCCCATTTGTCGAAATGGAGGCCGTCTGCGCAACAGGCGTTTCTAAAACCTGCACGACCTGCGTGTAGGTTTCAAAATCCCCATCTAGCTTTCTAATTTTGAGGGTGACTGGAAAATCACCTACGCTCGGGAAGGTATGGGGTGTATTGGAAAAGCGAGATTGAGTTCCGTCTCCAAAATCCCACAGGATGGATTCGTAGGAATAGGTATTCTCAATCATGAAAGGGTTGACGTTGAAGTTATAGGTTCGTGCACCCGTCCCTGCGGCCACGATGAAACCGCCTGGCGTTGACACAGGCCCACTCACATAAACGGGCATGACCCCAGTGCTCTGCTGCCCCGTAATGTCCGTGACGATTAATCGGACTTGGGTCACTCCAGGCTTGATAAACGTATATGAGAAATTCTGTCCAAAGAATGACACGTTTTGATTGCGGCCATTATCAAAAAAGGTCCATTGATACGTGAGAGGCTGACCTGTGACACCATCCGGATCAAACGACCCGACGGCGGTGAAATCCACTAAGAGTGGTGCTTCACCGAAGCGCTCTGTGGAATTTGCAATCGGAATAGGTGGAAGAGAGGCCAAGGCATTCGCTTGTCCCACGTAGATAGGAATGAGCGCCGTGCGAACACCACCACGACTGTCCCTCACCCCTAGCTGGACCTGATAGATTCCTGGCTGGGTAAATGTATGCTGAACTTGTCTGGTGCTGCCAAGCTCTATCCTCTCCATGGTATCCGTGAAGAACCAGGTAAAGCTCATGGGTTGACCATAGGCATCCGTGGTCTCAAGGGCCTGAACATCAACCGTTAAAGGTGCCTCCCCTTTAAAAGTATTGATCGCATAGCGAGGCACGGGCAAAGCATCCGCAAAAGCACTGATCGTCTTCTCAACCGGAGCTGTGACAAAGTTCGCCTGATCCTTGAGACGAAGTTTCACAAAATAATCAGCTTCTGCGGCATAGTCGTGAAACGCAAAGCCCACTTGAGAAAATGTGAACGGTATTGCGATGCTCGAGTTATCCCCGAAGTCCCAGAGAAATTCTTTCAGATTGGCAAGCGCCGGTACTTCTTTTGTCGCGTAAATGACGGCCGGAGGATTGACCCTCACGATCTCATGGTAGATCTCCGCGCTCGCAACGGGAGGGGCCGTCACCGTGATCGTTTTGCTCTCTGTGAAGAGACTTCCAAACGCTCCCTTCGCTTCGAGGCGAGCCGAGAATGTCCCAGGCGTTACATAGACGTAAGCCGCGCCCTCGTTGAGTGTTTGAAGGGTATCACCTGTTCCGAAGTGATAGACAAACGTGTCGAGCAGACCAAAACTTTTCGAGGCATCAAAACTGACGTTAAGTGGTGTCTCTCCACTTACGGGAGCGACGACGAGATCAACGAGGAAAGGTGCATTGTTAAAACATGTTCCCAATTCCTGCGTCACAAGCCGTTTTGCACGAGGTTTTACATCACAATCGGGGGCGTTGAAGATGCCGACCTTGGAGGTGAGAATCGATTTGTTTTTGAACTTGATCTCTTCAGCGGACTCGAGCAACATGCGCTCCGTCGTGATCTCAATATCCTCATCCAGCTTAATTTTCTCTTCTGTTTTAATGTAGAGGTCTTTCGAACGAATCACGACCCTGTTTCCGAAATCTATCTTCTCGGCAAAAAGCGTCAACACACCCGTTACGTTGAAAATCTTGCGGGAGTGGATTTTGATCTCGCAGTCCGTGGCGATTCTTAGGTCTGTTGCTGTGATATTTGTGTCGATGTGGAGTTTTCTATCCACGCCAGTTTGAGTTCTTAACGTTTCATAGTCCGCAAGATTGGCCTGCGAGCGGACCACAAATGTTTCACGACAATCCCGCGGCCGGTGATGATGATTTCGTGGATGGTCTTTTCCTTTCGAGCGCCCTTGGTGGGCTTCAGCTGAAAGAATAAAACAAAAAGACAAGAGAGCAGCGAATAAGCGCATGAGGGGCCTTCATTAAGAACTGTATATGTGGTTTAATGATAGGCGACTTTCTTGATAATTCCATGAGGAATAATTTTTACATTTTGTTAAGCTTTCTTAGACTGTAAAGCCGATACTAATAATCCCCGTCAATACCCGCCACTTCTACTCGGCGACCTCGTTCTTCAACGCATCAACTTATCGACATTAGCGTTTATGCTAATGAGATACCACAGTACCACGAGATACCCTGCCAAAAGCCATACTCCCAGAGTGCCAATCACCCACTTCCAATGCGTCTTGAGTTTTGTATCGAGTACGACCTGATGCTCATTGATGAGGCTAAGAATTTCTTGATTACTCGCCGCTTCATTCACATCACTCAAAGATCCGATCTGGTGATTTTTTATGAATTGCGGATAGAACTCTTTGATCAGCAAGGCGGCCTGAGTTTGTGAGCGCTCTGCAAATTCCATTAAATTTTCACGCTTGTTGACGGCCTTAAGAATTTCCATCACCTCCACAAGTGAGGGATAGCTTTTCTTATCCGCATCTAAAATTCGATCAAGCGTAGATTCAGAAATCCCTGTTCTATGCGCAAGGGCCTTTTGGGTCTTCGCGCCGCGCTTTTTGACGTCTTTTTCAAGATAGTCCTCGCAAGCGTTGATCACGATCTGCTTCAAAATCTCATCAACGCTCTTGTTTTGATCCACGGCTTTTCTCCTAAATGTTCCTAATAACAATCATGACCAATTTCTGCGTGAAATCCACCATGAAATCTCACCGTGGCCCTCATGCTAGAGCGATAAGTGACGAGAATAACGTTTTAAAAGTGGAAGAAGCCTCTTGATCTGACTAAGTTGCGGCCCCCAATCAAGGGCAACAAAGGAAGAAAGAATGGCGCAAAAAAATAATCGCAACAATCAAGACCAAGGAGGATTCGACATCGTCGAGCCGTTCATCCTGCTCTTCACGGAGGTGCTTAAACTCATCCTCCTACTGCTAGAGCTAATCGGACGCTTTGCCTTTCAAAAATTCTCGGCGCGGTACTTGGAAACCCGCAAAGGGCGCTATGTGAACAAACCCCTCACTGCCCGCCAACTGAACTCAAAGAAGCAAACTCAAGGGATGGAATTTCTCGCTCAAAGCTTAAATCGCAAAAGGCCTTTCCGTTACGAAGAACTCAATACCAAACGCCATACTGGAGTTATCGGCTCAACTGGTTCCGGTAAAAGCGTTTGCTTAGAAAATCTCATGATGAATGCCCTCTCCAGGGGACTACCTGTTATCTACTTTGATCCCAAGCCCAGTATTGAAGGTGTCCGCAGGTTTAAGAAAATGGCAAAGGCCTATAATAAGAAGGCGCTGATCGTTGGAGACGAGTTCTTTTCAGAGACACTTTTTAATCCCCTTCTTGAAGGATCAGCGCACGAAGTCACCAATCGCCTTATGAACGCTCTGGAGTGGAGTGAGAGTTTCTATAAGAATGAATCACAGCGCGTGCTCTTCGAGGCCATTAGGCAGTGCGAGGTAGATAAAGCACCCACGACCCTTGAGAACATTCTTAGCAAGCTCACATCCCACCATGATCGCAAGACGGTCGCTGGTCTTTTATCCCAGCTCACCGCTCTTAATCATTCTGAATTCAAAGATCACCTGAATTCTTCGACCATCACGTCTATTGGCCTTCGCCAGATTCGGCTTGAAGGTCAATGTGTCTATATTGGCTTTCCGGCCATGGGTAAAGGCAGCGTCGGCATGGCAATCAATAAGCTCTTCTTTGGGGCAATTCTGTACCACTCCAAAGAATCCTTTAACGGCATGATCCCAGGGCTCAGCGACCCGCTCGCAAAACCCATCGCTGTGGTCTTTGATGAATTAGCAAGCACAGTCCATGAGGGGTTCATTGATCTGCTTTCTAAATGCCGCTCAGCTGGAATAGAAGTGACCTTTGCCACGCAGTCACCTTCAGACATTGAGCGTGTTGTTCCTGGCATGACTGATCAGGTTTTTGAAAACACCAACAATGTATTTCTCTTTAATCAAGTCGTTCCAAAGCACACCGAGTATTTCGCAAAACTCATCGGCACCTGTCGCACCATCAAGCGCACCTATCAAATCGATGAAGGGAGTCGCTCTGAGCGAGGCAGTGAACGAGAGGTCGAAGAATTTATCGCTCACGCCAACATTATCCGCGGCCTTGGTATCGGTCAGTGCATCTTCTTTCAGCGTGACCCTAAGAGAGTCGATCTTCTTAAAATCAAGCTCCCACTGTACCCAGAAACAGTGCCGGAGCGCTCCCTTCAACACGCAGCAAGCGCCATTTAATTTACCCACGAAGGACAACCTATGAATACGCTCCACAATTTATCTCCCCTCCATCACGCCCTCGTTGCCCCTTTAGAGCGCTGGAAAATTCTCAAGCTCGATGATATTCAGCAGCTCTCAGGCGTCATTGAAAAGACCTCGAACTTCTACAAAAAGATCAAGCACCTCGAGTCCCATGGACTTCTGCAGGGCTCAATTGAACCTTACTCACATTGCAAATATGTCTATCTCACCCCAGCAGGAATTGAGCATTACGGACTTTCAAAAAGCCACATCATCACCAGCGCCACGATTAATCATGACTCCCTCGTTAGCGACATCCTCATTCAACACCAGCGCTCCTTAGTATTTAATTCGGCGCTCACAGAGATTGATCTGATGAGGGACTACCCGATGATGAATCATCGACCAGACGGAGCATTTAAGGGACATCACAAAAAAGATTTCTTGATGGCAGTCGAGCTTGAAATCTCCATGAAATCCAAAAATCGGGTGGAGGAGATTTTTCAATTCTACAGCTCCTCGGGATTTTTTAATAACGTGCTCTACATTTTTTCGAGCAAGGCCGTTTATGAAAAATATCAGCAGGTCCTAATTAATTTAGGTCCCAAGCTCGAAACATCAAAATTTCTATTTCTTTATTCATCCAATCTCTACCGACGACAATTCGATCTCGTGAACTCTGAGGTCACCTGGCAGGGGCAAAAGACAAATCTCAAGACGATTTTTAGCACTGTCCACTCACAGGGTAATGAGCGGGTAATAGAGTCCACTGCGTTTTAACAACGATCACTAACCACAATGAACTAAAGAAGAATTCGCGCCCTGTTGCCTGAC
>JAUMHO010004439.1:0-15231 GCA_032360965.1 Ulva armoricana | reverse complement strand
ACTGCCTTCAACCTCGGCGGCTTCGAGGTGCTCAGCGAAGGGCGCGACGTGCTGATCTGTGCCGCGGGCTACATGGTGCACGAGGCCAACAAGGCGCTTGACGAGCTCGACAAGAAGGGCGTGAGCGCCACGCTGGTGGACCTCTACTCCCTGCCCTTCGAGACCGACAAGCTCCTCGACATCGCCAACCAGAACGGCGGCTACATCATCACCGTCGAAGACAACTACTCCGGCGGCATCGGCGCGGCGGTCGCCGACGCCCTCACGGGCTCCGGCGATGCCTTCACCCTGAAGCAGATGTGCGTCCGCCGCATCCCCAAGAGCGCCAAGACGCCCGAGGAAGTGCTCGCCATGTGCTCCATCGCCTCGGCCGACATCGTCGGCGAGACCATGAAGATGCTGCAGGTGGTGTGAGCACGGCCGACGCTCGCTCAGCCCTGCCGTCGCTGCTGGTCGCGTCGCAGGGCCGCGTCGAGCAACTCGTCGCTGAGGCGGAAGTCTGTTGTGCGCAGGCGCGCCACCACGTCCGGTAGCGAGACCAGCGATCGTGCGGCCGCCAGTTCGAGCACCCCGAGGGTGCCGGTGATGGGCACCCCGAACCGACGGGCATCCTGCCGGGCCTTGCGATCATCGATCAGCAGCAGGGCCGCCTTGAGCTCGACGGCCAGGGAGATTGCCTCCCGCTCGCCCGCCCCGCGCGAGGTGGTGTCCAGGAGCGTGCTCGGTGCGCGACAGTGCAACCAGATGGGAGGGGCCATGATCCACGCGCGCACCGCACCCGGCGTTGCGGCGTGCATCAGTTCACCGACCACCCGTGGTGCCACATACACCTCGCCAAACAGTGGCGGCAGCACGTCCACACAGCCGATCCGCACCAGAATATTCAGCGGCGAAGCGTCGCTCACCACAATCATGGTGCGTTCGGTCCGGGCAGCGAGCTCAGCGTGCGCCGGTCATCATCCAGATCGCTCGCCCGCAGGTTGCACCGCACACCGCGCTCGGCGAGCCACGCTTCCGCGTGGAGTCGCGTGGGCTGGCCCAGCAAGTCGGCAACTTCGCCCACCGTCAACTCACCCAGGCGGTACGCCTCGGCAACGAGCGCATCTCGCGCCACGGCCTCGAGCCCCGACCCGTAGCGCGCTCGCAGCGCTCGTTCGAGGCCGTCGGGAATGTTGAACGCGATGGACATGCCTGGCTCGTGTCAATGATAAGCCTGCAACCTCAGCCCCCGGGATGCTCCTTGCGCTCGTCGCTCATCCCCACCCCCACCCGCTGGATGCCCGCCCGCTGCGCCGCCTCGTGCAGGCGCACCACATCGCGGTACGGCACCCGCGCCGTCGGCCGGATCAGCACCTCCAGCGTGGCGGCCTCCGGGCTCGCCGGCGCGCCCGCACGCGCGCCGGGTGCGGCAGGCACGGCGGCCTTCGCCGCTTCCGCCGCCAGGGCCTCGCCCATCTCGGCCACGGTCGCGCGCACCTTGCCCACGCCCGTCGCCACGGTCCGGCCCAAGTCATCCACATCCAGCGCAACCTCCAGCCGCACCGGTGGCTTCTCGATCGGCTTGTCCGTGCCGGCGCTGGTCAGGCCCGCGCCCTCCGGCGGCTTGCGCGGCACCAGACTCTTGAGGTACCACTCGGGCCCCAGGAACGCCGCGCTCGCCATGAAAAACACCAGGATCACCATCACCACATCCACCATCGGCGTCATGTTGGGGCCGAAGTGCAGGCTCCAGTTGTGCATGGCATCGCGCCGCCTGAACGACCGGCGCGGCTCGCGCGCCGCCCCTGCCGTCCCCTCGCCTCGTGGTTCGGTGCGGTTGCTCACTGTGAGCGCTCCGTCGCCAGCCGCACACCCGTGATGCCCGCGCGCCCCGCCGCGCTCAGCGCCGGCTGCACCAGCCCGTAAGGAAGCGTGCGGTCGGCGCGAATCCGCACCGTCGCGGCGACCGCGCTCGCGCCGGCCGCGGGCTTCGCCGCTCCGGCCCCAACGCGGGCCGCCAGAATCGTGTCCAGCTCCGCCTCGCTCGTCAGCGGCACCCCATCCACAAACACGCGCGCCCGCCCGCTGCCCCAGGGAATCGAACCCTCAACCCCCGCCAGCAAGGGCGCGATGCTGATCACGATGGGCGTGTCGGAGCTTGTGGTGCGGCCCACGCCCGAGGCCGGCAACCGCACCGCGCCCGCGTCGGCCGCCAGCTTGCCCACGATCAGAAAGAACACGATCAGGCACATCACCACGTCGATCAGCGGCGTCACGTTGATCGGCTCGAACGAGTGGCCGGATTGGCGGAGGAGTCGGCGACGCATGGGAGGGGAGCTGACGAGTTGATGAGTTGACGAGTTGACGAGTTGATGAGTTGACGAGTTGACGAGTTGATGAGTTGACGAGTTGATGAGTTGATGAGTTGACGAGTTGATGAGTTGATGAGGGGAGAAGCACACAGCCGCGGCGGCTCGATGAGCCCCAACGAAGTGAGGGGTCGAGCCCGCCCGGTCAGCTCGTCGCGGCCAGTTCGCGGGCGGGTTCGCTGGTGTGGGCGCTCCGCGCCCCGGCACCGCTCGCCGGGGCCGCCCGCTCGGGCAGCAGTTCCACCAGTTCGGCGCTTATCGCCATCGCCCGGTTGCACAGCCGGTCCACCGCTGCGCGGTAGAAGCCGAACACTGTGAGCGCCGGCACCGCGAGCATCAGCCCCAGCAGGGTGTGGAACAACGCCTTGGAGATGCCCGCGCTCAGCACGGCCGGATTGGCTTGGCCCCCGGCCTGCCCCAACGCGGCAAAGGCGATCACCATGCCCCACACCGTGCCCGCAAGCCCCAGCAAGGGGCCCAGGTTGCCGATCATGTTCAGCGGCTCCACCTTGCGAAAGAGGTTGGCGCACTGCTCGCTCGCAGCCAACTCCGCCGCCTCCCGCATCGCCTGCTTCTGCCCCGATGGGGCCAGGATCGCCGCACGCACCACGCGGCTCACAAACGCGCCGTCGCGCTCCACAAAGCTCGCCAGCTCGTGCGTCTTGTCCGCCTGGATCAACCGCCGGATCGTCCGCTCGCTCTCCTCGGGCATCACCACGCCCTTGCGCACCTCCATCACCACCCGCACGATGAACGCGCCGGCGGCCACCGATCCGAGCACCAGGAGCAGCGTGAACAGGTCGCGGCTCTGCCAGAACAGGTCTTGCAGGCTCAGGCCCGCGGCGGGCGAAGCGGTGGAGGGGCTTTGCATAGCGACATTCTACGAGCCCTCCGGCTCTGCCTCGCCGATCACATACGCCCCTGCCAGCCACCGGCCCAGGTCCGCATCGCGGCAGCGGGCCCGGTCAAACGGCCAATGCTCTCCGCCAGCGGGCACCTCCCTCCCGCACACGCGGCAGCGGGTCGGCCCGGTTCCCGCCCCCCCCCCGCGCGCCGGGCCGCGCTCGGCCAGCGCCGACACACCCGGCCACTCGCGCCGCAGCGTCCACTCCGCCGGCACGCTCAGCGTCATGCGCCGTGAGTCCCCGCCCGTCGCGTCCATCTCCACGAGGCCCAGCGAGGGCTCGCCCTGGAGCGCGCTGCGCACCCGCGAGGCCCACTCCACCACCACCGCCGCGCTCCCATCGGCCAGCCGCTCCCACCCGATGGAGTCCAGGTCGTCGCCCCCGCTCAGCCGGTAGGCATCGGCGTGCACCAGCGGCAGCGGTGCACGTGCGCCGCGCGGGTCGAGCGTGTACTCATTGGCGATCACGAACGTCGGGCTGCACACGGCCGAATCGCCTAGCCCTATGCCCTGCGCGATGCCGCGCACCAGGCACGTCTTGCCCGCGCCCAGTTGCCCCTCCAGGGCCAGTACATCGCCCGCGCGCAGCACCCGCCCCAGGCAGTGCCCCACGTACACCGTCTGCTCGGGGCTGGGGCTCAGAATGGTCAGCGTCGCCCGCTCCATGGCCCGCGATTGTTGCACATCCCGCCCACCGCCAATAGCCTTCGCCTCAGGCTGTCGGGTCTGGAGGCTCGCGTCTGGAGTCTGGCGTCTCTCTGTGAATCCCAAGATCCATCTCGCGCAAGAGCACGTGCGCTCCGGCCGCCTCACTCAGGCCAAGCCGCTGCTGCTCGCCGCGCTCCAGCAGAAGCCCGACGACTTTGATGCCCTCGCGCTGCTCACCGACACGCTCATCAAGCTCCGCGAGCTGCCCCAGGCCGAGTTCTACGCCCGGCGTGCCCTGAGCGGGCGCGAGCACATCGCCGATGCGTGGACCATCCTGACGATGTGGCAACTGGCCGCGGGCAAGGTGGCCGAGGCCGAGCACTCGGCGCGAAAGGCCCTCGAGCTCGACCCTACCAACCCCGAGCGTTACCGGCACGCCGCGGTCGTGCACGTGCGCCTGAACCAGTACGGCAAGATGGCCGTCGCCGCGGCCGAGGGCGCGGCGATCTCTCCGCAGGACGACGACCTGCACCTCAAGCACGCTGTCGCGCTCCTCAACCTCGGCCAGGTCGAGCGTGCCGCGCAGGTGTACCGCCACGGCGCCGCCCAATGCCCCACCTCGCTCGCGCTCGCCGAGGGGCTCGCCACCGGCCTCAACTACCTGCCCGGTGTGTCGCCCGATGAGCTGCTCGCGGCGCATTGCCGTTTCGGCCAACTGCTGGCGCAGCAGCACTCCGCGCCCACGCACCCCTTGCCGCCCGCCGCGCCCTTGCCGCCGGCCCGACCCCTGCGGGTGGGGATCATCAGCCCCGACCTGCGCCGGCACTCGGTCGCCTATTTCGCCCGCCCCATCATCGAGCACCTGCCGCGCGACCGCTTCGACCTGTTCGTGTACTCCACCACGGCCGATGAGGATGCCGAGTCGCAGAACCTGCGGTCGTTGCTCGGCGCGAACGCCGCTTCGCGCTGGCGTCAGTTCCCCACGCCCGACCACGCCGGCATCACCGGCCGCATCCGCGACGACCGCATTGATGTGCTGATCGAGCTCAGCGGCCTGCTCTCGGGCCACAGCCAGCGCGTCATCATCCGGCGCGCTGCCCCGGTGCAGATCACGTACATGGGCTACCCGAGTGTTACGGGCGTGCCCACCATCCACGCGCGGCTCGTGGATGCCCTCACCGATCCGCCGCCGGTGGCGCCGGACGCCGACCCCGAAGGTGTCGAGCGGCTGGTGCGTGTGCCGGGGTGCTTTCTGTGCTACGCGCCGCCGCGCGAGGAGGATGCGCCGCCGTGCGCACCCGCGCCGCCCAGCGCGGCCCGTGCGGGTCAGCCCGTCTCGTTCGGATCGTTCAACACGCTCCGCAAGATGAACGAAGAACTCATGGCCCTGTGGAAGCGCGTGCTCGACGCGGTGCCCGCCTCGCGCCTGCTCATCAAGACCGGCGGCCTCGAGCAGGATGAGGTGCGGGCCAGCACCGAACTGCGCCTGCGGCGCGCGGGGCTCGACCTCTCGCGTGTCGAGCTGCGCGGCCCCACCAAGGGCCTGCGCGAGCACCTCGCCTCGTACCACGAGATCGATATCGCGCTCGACACGTTCCCGTATTGCGGCACCACCACCACGTGCGAGGCGCTCTTCATGGGTGTGCCCGTGGTGTCCAAGATGGGCGAGCTGCACGCCTCGCGCGTGGGCCTCTCGCTGCTGACCACGGTGGGGCTTGCTGATCTGCTCGCCACGGACGATGAGGCGTACATCCGCACGGCCCGAGCGCTGGCGGGCGACCCTCAAAGGCTTGCGCGGCTGCGGCGGGGGCTGCGTGGGCAGTTGCTGGGCTCGCCACTGTGCGATGGGGCGGCCTTTGGCGAGCGGTTTGGGGCGGCGATTCAGGCCGTATTCGACCGAGAAATAGCCTCAAATGCGAACTAAATACGAACAAATGGCCCTATAGCCGTGGACAAAGGGTGGATAATCTGACGTGAAAAGTGGGTTTATTCGGAAAAATGGAACTGTGCTTGCCTTGTGGCCGAATGGATGTATGCTAGATATCGAAGGGTCGTGTCGCGTCGAATCGCGCAAGGCCCCTTTTACCCAGTACTCTCTCCTCCAGGGGCCTTGTGATTGATTTCGCAAGGTCCTCTTTCTTTTTGGAAAGTGGGCTCTGGTAGGCGTTGTGAATATCGTCCGCTCAGGCGGCGATTTTTCGTTTTTGGCCCCATCGCCCCGGCGCACTCGTTCTCGGGCCAGTCCCCCCGCGTGGCCGATGACCCAGCGTGCCCCCGCCCAGCCAGCCACAACCCAAGCCGTTGCCGGTTGACCCCTTTCAGCAGGTGGTGGCGCTCTACCACGCACGCCGCTTTCCCGAATCTCGTGCCGCGGCGGCGCGGCTGCTGCAACGCACGCCCGCCCACGCCGACGCCCTGCACCTTTCCGCCCTGTGCCTGCTGGCCATGGGCCAGGCTGTGCAGGCCGAGTACTTCGCGCAGCGGGCCATCGCCCTTGAGCCGGGTCGCACCGACTTTGCCGGCACGCTTGCGATGACGCTCGCTGGCCAGGGCAAGGCCCAGGAGGCCATCGCCCAGTTCGAGCGCGTGACCGCGGCCACGCCCGACGACCCGGCGGCGTGGGCCAATCTCGGGCGGGCCCTGCTGGGCACGCCGCGCGTGAAGGAGGCGGTCGCCGCGTTCGAGCGGGCCATCGCCATTGATCCGGGCCACGCCTCGTCCATCCGCGAGCTTGGGCTTTTCTGGCGCATGTGCGGCCGCAGCGACCGGGCCGTGCCGCTGTTGAAGCGCGCGGTGCAACTCGTGCCGGGCGACGCCGAGACCGCCGGCAACCTGGCTCTGGCGCTCAACTACGACGAGCACGCGGCACCCGCCGACATTCTCGCGGCCCATGTTCACGCTGGGCGTGCGCTGGTCGCGGCGGGGGGCATTGCCCCGGCGGCGGTGCCGGCGCAACCGCTCCGCCGCGCGGCGGTCGCGGGCCGCCCGCTGCGCATCGGTTACCTCTCGCCCGACTTGCGTTCGCACTCGGTGGCGTTGTTTCTGGAGCCGTTGCTGGCGGGTCGCACCCACGAGAAGCACGCCGCGCTGCTGTACATGACCATGCCCAAGACCGACGAGGTCTCTGACCGCCTGCGCGGGCTGGCCGACGGCTGGGCCGACGTGAGCGGCCTGACCGACACCGACCTGGCGGCGCGGCTGCGTGCCGACAAGCTGGATGTGCTCATCGACCTCGCGGGGCTGACGCGCGGCAGCCGCGTGGGCATCATGGCGCGCCGGGTGGCACCCTTGCAGGGCACGTACCTGGGCTATCCGAGCACCACCGGCGTGAGCGGCGTGGACTTCCGCATCGTGGACAGCCTCACCGACCCGCCCGGGAGCGGGGCCGAGGCGTGGCACAGCGAGCGGTTGGTGCGGCTCGACCGCTGCTTTCTCGCGTACGCCCCGCCGGGCGCGGGCGAGACGCCCGAGGCCGCGCCGGTGCGCGCACCGGGCGAGCCGGCCACGTTCGGCTCGTTCAACCTCTTCATGAAGATCAGCCCCGGCGCGGCACGCGCGTGGGGGCGCATCCTCTCAAGGGTGCCCGGCTCGCGCCTGCTGCTCAAGACGCTGGGCATGGAGTCGCCGTCGGTGCGGGCGATCTTCACCGACATGCTCGCCGAGGCGGGGCTGGATGTGTCGCGCGTGGACTTTCTGCCGTTTGCCCCCAGCCGGCGCGAGCACCTGGCCACGTACGGGCGCGTGGATGTGGCCCTCGACCCGTTCCCGTATTGCGGCACGGCGACGACCTGCGAGGCGCTCTATATGGGCGTGCCGGTGGTGACGCTGAGCGGGCGGACGCACGTGCAGCGTGTGGGCGAGAGTTTGTTGGGTGCCGCGGGATGCGCGGAGTGGGTGACGCGCAGCGAGGATGAGTACGTGGAGCGAGCGGTGGCGCTGGCGGACGATCACGCGGCGCTCGGGGTGCTTCGGCGCGACCTGCGGGCGCGGCTGCTGGCGAGCCCGCTGTGCGACGGGGCGGCGCTCGCGCGTGCGTTTGAGGGCGCGATCGTCGGTCTGATTGCCCCTTGAGGGGTGCGCGGCGGGCGGGTGCTGGCGGGTATTCTGGCGGCATGGCGAAGATCAAGTCGGTGGCGGTGTTCTGCGGTTCGTCGATCGGCACGAATGTGGCGTTTGCCGGCGCGGCCCGCGCGGCGGGCACGCTCTTCGCCCGTGAAGGCATCACGCTGGTGTACGGGGGCGGCTCGGTGGGCCTGATGGGCGCGTGCGCCGATGCCGCGCTCGCCGCGGGCGGAGAGGTGGTGGGCGTGATCCCACGGGCGATGGTGGAGGCGGAGCGCGGGCACAAGGGGCTGAGCAGGCTGCAGGTGGTGGAGACCATGCACGAGCGCAAGGCGATGATGGCGGACCTGTCGGATGGATTTCTTGCTCTGCCGGGCGGGTTTGGCACGCTGGATGAGCTGTTCGAGATCGTGACGTGGGCGCAGCTGGGGTTTCATGGCAAGCCGGTGGCGCTGGTGAACACGGGCGGGTTTTACGACGGGCTGGACGGCTTTCTGGACGGCGTGGTGAGGGCGGGGTTTGTGCTGCCGCGCTTCAGGGCGTTGGTGATGATGGCGGAGACGCCGGAGGTGGCGCTGGAGCGGATGCGGGCGCACGTGCCGGCGGCGGGGGCGGGGTGGGTCCGGTGAGGGAAAGGGCCAAAGAGCAAATAGCACAGGGCAAGCGACCGGAGGCCGCGCCGCGTCTCGCGCAACGAGCTCGCGGCTGCAGGATTCCGATTTGCTCTTTGCCCTTTGCTCTTTGCCCTTTCAGAACCAGGGTCGCCGCGCGGCGTGGATACAAAGTCTGTCATAGTATTTGGAACTCATGCCTGACTTCGCCGCGCTTCAACCCGCCCTGCTGCAGGGCACGCTGGACGTGATGGTGCTCGCCGTGCTCAGGCACCGCCACCTGCACGGGTACGCGATTGCGCGGCAGATCGAACGGGCCTCGGGTCAGTTGTTGGTGATCGAGGAGGGCTCGCTGTACCCCGCGCTCAAGCGGCTGGCCAAGCGCGGCGACACGGTGGCCGAGCACCGCCTTTCGCCCGAAAACCGGCGCATGAATGTCTATCGCTTGACGCCGCAGGGGCGGCGGCGGCTGAAGGACCAGGTGGCGTTGTGGCGGACGGTGGCCGCGGCGGTGAGCCGGGTGATCGACGATCGGCCGCTGACGCCGGTGTTCTCGGCGGATGATCCGACGGAGTGAAGAGCAGAAGGCACTGGGGATCGGGCACTGGGCACTGGTGAAGGCACGGAGGCAGGGGGAAGGCAAGAAGAAGGCACGAAGGCACCGACGGGCGGGGTCTGTCCTGCGCAGTGGCATACATCGCATGTCTTAGTATAATGGCTGCATATGCCAGCTGGTGATTCAGGCGCGGACGATTACGATGTCTTCGCCGCGAGCCGATGTGCGCTCCCGGTGCAAGGGATCGAAGACTCAGGACCGAGCACGCAGGACCAAGGACTCTCCCCATGAAGACCAAGGCCGCCCCCGCCAAGAAGCCCGCATCCAAGAACGGCCTGCGCAAGGCTCCGAACGGCGCGGCCAAGCAGGGCCGCAACGGGACGGCCCGCGGCGTGGTGCTCTCTGACCACTCCCCGGCCCACCACCTGACTAAGGCCGCGGACTGGACCAAGGAGAGCAAGCCGATCATTTATGTGAACGGCAAGATGGTGCCCAAGGGCGAGGCCACCATCAGCGTGTACGACCACGGTCTGCTCTACGGCGATGGGTGCTTCGAGGGCATCCGCATCTACAAGGGCAAGGTTTTCAAGTGCGGGCAGCACATGGAGCGGCTGTGGCGCTCGGCCGAGGCGCTGCGGCTGAAGATCCCGCTCACGCGCGATGAGGTGGTGCAGGTGATGCGCGACTGCATCGAGGCCAACGCGATCGTGGACGGCTACATCCGGCTGGTGATCACGCGCGGCTACGGCTCCTTGGGGCTGAACCCATTCAAGTGCCCGGTGGCCGGGGTGATCTGTATTGCCGACCAGATCAGCCTGTACCCGCCGGAGGTGTACCAGAGCGGGATGAAGGTGATCATCGCCAAGCGGCCGCGCACGCCGATCGCGTGCCTGGACCCGCGCGTGAAGAGCCTGAACTACCTGAACAACATCCTCGCCAAGGTGGAGGCGATCGATGCGGGGTGCCTCGAGGCGATCATGCTGAACCTTGACGGGTACGTGTGCGAGTGCACGGGCGACAACATTTTCATGATCAACAACGGGCAGGTGTTCACGCCGCCGACCGAGGCGGGCGTGCTGGAGGGTGTGACGCGCCGGTTTGTGATTGATCTGATGACCGCCGCGGGGATCAAGTACACCATCCGCAACATCCGGCCCGAGGAACTCAAGGGCGCCGACGAGGTGTTTTTGACGGGCACCGCGGCGGAGATCATCGCGGTGCAGCAGATCGACGATGCGCGGATCGGGCCCGGCGGCGAGGGCCCGGTCACGAAGCGGCTGCGCGAGGCCTTCCGCAAGGTGGTTACGAGCGACCACGTGCCGGAGGATTGAGGGGCGGCGGTCAGCGCTCGGGCCCACACGGGACGCTTCATTTCGCCGCGTCCACCTTGGCTCGAACCTCGTCGACAAAGTTCACGATAACGTCGAGGCGGTTCTCGCCCTCGTCCTCCGCCTTCATGATGTCCAGGAGGCGACCCTCGGGGGCGAAGACTCCGTTTCTGATCCTTGGCTTCAAGTCCTTCATGCTGTAGAGCAGTTTGGGAACCGACGCGGACAAGGTCGGCGCGGTCTGGATCTGGACGCTGAACACCTGAAGGTCGGCGTCGAGGAAGCGGATTTCCTTGCCGTCGGGGCTCCACCAGCCGCCGCCGGAGGTCCCGGTGGCTGTGGAGATCTGGACGCGCCCCGACCGGGCGTCTGCGGCACCCGCGCCGGCGCCCGTGAAGCGCTGGACGTACAACTCATTCCGCCCGGTTTCACCGGACTGGAACAGCACCCACTTTCCGTCGGGAGAAAAACGCAGATTGCCCTCGTGCTCTGGCGAGTTCAGGTAGGGCGTGGAGGTCCACTTGCCGCTTGCCGCGTCCTTCTCCAGCATCAGCACGTCGCCCTTGCTGTTCGAGAGGTCCCACAGCAACACCCCGAGCGTCTTGCCGTCGGGCGACCAACCTATCGGGGCGAGCCACTTTCCTCTGGGGAGGGCGAACAGTTTCTCGGGCTCACCCGATCCATCGGCGGGCCGGTCGCAGATTGAGATATCGTCATGGCCAATCAGGTTGTGGACGATGCGCTGCCCGTCGTTGCTCCAGGCATGGTCCCACGCCGCTCCCTGGGTTGGGAGCCGGCGCAGGGTGCGGCGCGCGAAGTCGTAGATCCACAGATCGGCGCCGGGGAAACCGGGTTCGGTGGATTCGAAACTGGTGACAACGCGTCCACCATCCGGAGAGATGCTCACGTTTCGATAGGCTCGCGGCGGGGCTCCGAGGGGCACGGGCCTGCCCTGTTCGTCGATCCACGCGAGGGTTCGGCCCGTGATGTCGGCGGGCTGCATCAGCATCGCGAGTGCACCCGTGGGAGAAACAAAGAACGAACCGCCGAGGTTGCCGTTCCAGACCGTGACAGGCTCGCCGATGATCTTCTGGGTGGCGAGATCAAACCGCGCGGCGATAAGGTTGTCATTCTTCCGCCGGGCGATGATGTGGCCGCTGGGCAGGTACTGTGCCTGGCCGGCGTTCTCAAGCAGCATCGTGCGCTTGCCAGAGGCCAGTTCGACGATCTCGACCCAGTTCTTGTACTCCTCGCCCACACGCTTTCCGCGTGAGACGAGCATCGACTGGCCGGGCACCAGCGGGCGAATCTCACCCAGGGCTGCGAAGCCTGTGGCGTCGTCGTCGCTCATGACCACGCGCGGCTCCCCGCCCGACGCGGGAACCGTCAGGAGCGTCCGGTTCCACATCTGCGCCAGGACAATCTCGCGGTCCGATGACCAGCACAGATTGGCATCGCCTGTGGCGGAGAGTTCGCAGAGCGTTTCGGGCATGCCCGAGGGCTGGCCGTTGCTCAGCGCGACCTTCTTGAGGTTGACCTTACTGCGAGCGCGATCCTTGGCGGCGACAAACGCGATCCAGCGCCCATCGGGCGAGAGCGCCGCCTTGAGCACGCCCTCGGTGCCGGGGATGGGCTCGGCCCTGTCGCTATCGAGGCGCCGGACCATCATGAGCCCGGGTGGCTTGGGACTGTCGGCCTCAAGTTCCGCCGAGACCCGGCACACGATGAACCGCCCGTCGGGTGATATGCCGAACAAGTCGTTCAATGCGGGCTTGGGCGGCGTTGCCACCGAGAGGTGGAACGGCGGCGGTGCCTGTCCGGGCACCGAACGCATGAAGAGCACGCCCAGGAGACCGCCGACGGCGAGCATGACGAGGGCAACACCCGCGATGAGGGCGGAGCGCAGCGGGCCGGAGCGGGCCGGTGCCGCAGCCGCGGAGGCGGCCCACTCGTGCCCGGCGAGTGTGCGTTCGATCTGCAGGCGCGCATCGCCGATGTCGTGGAGGCGTTGTTTGCGGTCTTTGGCGAGGCAGTTGGTGAGCAACTCGCGGATGCGGGGCGGTGTGTTGGGCGGCAGGAGCGCGACGTTCACCTCTTTGTGCAGGGTGGCGCCGAGGGCGTCGGTGACGGTCTCGCCGCCGAAGGGCTGCGCGCCCGAGAGCATTTCGTAGAGCACGCAGCCGAAGGAGAAGATGTCGGAGCGTTTGTCGACGGGCTTGCCGCGGGCCTGTTCGGGGGACATGTAGCCGGCGGTGCCCATGATGGCGCCGGGGATGGTGGGGGAGTGGATGACGGGTGAGGTGAGCGTGGGAGAATCGGGCGCGGCACAGGGAAGGCCGGTGGAACTGGGCAGCGCCCCGTCGCCGCCGCGTGCCAGGCCGAAGTCGAGCACCTTGAGGCGGCCCTCGGGCGTGATGATGAGGTTGGCGGGCTTGAGGTCGCGGTGCACGATGCCCTTCTCGTGCGCGGCTTCGAGGGCTTCGGCGAGTTGGCGCGCGAGGGGGAGCGCTTCGTCGATGGGGACGGGGCCGCGTGTGAGGCGCTCGGCGAGGGTCTCGCCGTCGACGTATTCGAGGACGAGGTAGCGGGCCCCGGCGATCTCTTCGAGGCCGTGGATGGCGGCGATGCCGGGGTGGTTGAGCGCGGCGAGGGCTTTGGCCTCGCGCTGGAAGCGCTCGAGGCGGGCGGGCTCCTGGGCGAAGAGCGCGGGCAGGGCCTTGATGGCGACGTGGCGGTCGAGTTTGGGGTCGTGGGCGAGGAAGACCACGCCCATGCCGCCGCGCCCGAGTTCGCGGAGCACCGCGTAGGGGCCGATGGTGGTTGGGGGGGCGGGGTGTGGGGTGCCGGCGGGGGTCATGGCTTGGCTCCCGGGGTGCGGGCAACCAGCCCTTCGGTCCAGTTCATGGTGACGGCGATCGAACAGGGCGCTTGGCCCTCCGCGGGGACGCAGGCGAAGACGCTCTTGCCGTCGGGGGCGATTTCGGGCCAGAGGACCCCGGCGGGGAGGCGCATGACGGGCTCGGGCTTGGAGGCGGCGAGACCGTCTTTGGAGGTGATGAGGGAGGAGCGGATGGTGCGGCCGTCGGCGTCGAGGAACCAGAGGGTGGAGCCGTCCTTGCTCCAGCGGAAGGAGCTGTAGTTGGCGGCACCGGAGGGGTCGCGGGTGAGGCCGGCCACGGAGACGCGGACGCGGCTTCGGGCCTGGGGGAAGGCCTGCACGTAGAGCTCGGGGCGGCCGGACTCGATGGAGGCGAGGGCGATGAGGCGGCCGTCGGGCGAGAGGCGGGCGTCGTACTCGTCGGCCGGGCCGTCGCACAGGGCTGTGGCGGCTTTGCTGGAGGTGTCCAGCACCCACAGGTCGCGCCCGCCCTTGGGGTGGAGGATGGAGAAGACGACGGCGCGTCCATCGGCGCTGACATCCTTCGCGCCCGCCCAGAGGTTGCCGGACTCGTGGAGGAGTTCGGGCTGGGCGGTGCCGCCGACGCGGCAGCGGAAGAGGTCGCGCGACTTGCGTGTGGAGGAGTAGTAGATCCACTGGCCGTCGGGCGACCAGCAGGCGTCGTTCACGTTGGTGTCGTCCACGGCGCGGGAGGTGGCGCTGTCGCGCGACAGGTCGACCACGCGGAGTTCGTCGACCCTGTTGGAGCGTCTCACGACGGAGAGGAGTTTCGTGCCGTCGGGGGAGGCGCGGACCTGTATCTGGCTCTCCGGGCTGGCGGGGAGGGTGCGGGCGACCTGGCCGTCGGGGCCGAACTCGACGATGTTGGTCTTGAGGTCGCCGTCGACGGTGCAGGCGAGCACGCCGGTGCGCGAGGCGGAGACATCGAACCGCCCGCCGTAGCCGATCTGTCCGCCGAACTGGACACCGGTGGGCAGCACCTCGCCCGTGGCGGTGCCGGATACCGGATCGAAGCGCTGGGCGCAGATCATCTGCGAGCGGTTGAACAGCAGCCAGCCCGGCGGGGCGTAGGTGGCTCGTGAATCGGCGGACACGACGGCCTTGGTGGCCTTGGAATCGAGCGAGCCCCAGCGTGTGTATTCCTCGCGGACGGCGGCCTCGGTCTGGGTGATGGAGGCGTAGAGGAATGTGCGCCCGCCGGGAAGGAACTGTGGGAAGCGGTGGCCGGATTCGGAGAGCGAAGGGTCCAGCGTGGTGGCCTCGGTGGCGGGGCCGCCGGATTCGGGGACGACGCGCAGGGTGCCGCCGGGCGCGGGCGCGAAGATGATGAGGCCGGTCTCGCCCCAGTCGCCGCCGCGCGGGCCGGGGGCATCGGCGAGGCGTTGGATCGGGCCACCCTCGGCGGGCACGCGGCAGAGGGCGCCGTTGGCGAAGAAGGCGACGGTGGTTCCATCCGGCGACCAGAAGGGCATGTCGGCACCCTCGGTGCCGTTGATGGCCCGCGAGGTGAGAACCCGCAAGTCGCGCACCCAGAGGCGGGCGGGCCGGCCGGTCTCGGCGGCGATGAACGCGAGCCGTCGGCCGTCGGGCGAGACCGAGGTGTTCACGCTCTCGGGATCAAGGCTGGTGCCCGGGGGCGCGGGGATGGTGAAGCGCACCACGCCGCGCTGGCCTGTGGGGCCGGCGCTGGGGCGGAGTTGCCACGCGAGGCCTGCGGCGATGAGGGCGAGCGCGGCGACGGCCCACGCGGCGAGCTCGCGCGGCGAACGGCCCGGCGACGAGGCGGATGCGCTGGCGCGCTCTTCCGCGCTGCCGGTCCTCTCGATGGCGAGGCGGGCATCGCCGATGTCGTGGAGGCGTTGTTTGCGGTCTTTG
>JAUMHO010004428.1:0-15233 GCA_032360965.1 Ulva armoricana | reverse complement strand
CGCACGGCGTCGGAGCGGGCATCCACCGCGGCCGCGCCGGCGTCGCCGTCGATGCGCAGCTCCAGGGTGCCGCTGCGGCGGAGCACCGCCGCGGCCTCCGCGCCGCGCGCCCCCCGCTCCAGCCGCTTCCGCAATTCCCTGCACGTCCGAAGCGCCGTCCGTGCGCCGGCTCCGCGGCCAGCGCTGCGGCCACGGCAGCTCACTTTGCCACCAATCGCCAATCACAAGTAGCACACCTAACCACCCGGCCTGCACAACACATATTGGCAACCGGGAACAGCAGGAGACAGTCAGGACGGGCAGCTTTGAACAGCGCTTGCGTGGAGTCTAGACTGCCTCCTGAGCAAAAGGAGCTGCGCAGTGCTTCAAAACTAAGCTTAGGTCCAAGAGCAACCCAACACGATCGGGTGAGCGCCTTTCCCCCCTATGGGCAGCACTGTCCGGTGCGTACGACACGGAAGGGAATAACGTGATGCAGCTTAACAGTGTTCACCAAGACAGGCAGCAGTGCCTCTGACCTGCCTAGCAACCGATCTGTACAGATGAGGCAGCCAGGGAGTGGTCATGCAGTTCAGTGCACCACACAGCAGCAGGCCAGGGCCTGATGTCCGTGCAGCAGAGGGGGCGGCGCACTGCAGAGTCCGCAGCTCCTGCCGCAGCAGACGCGCGCCATCCATGCATGTGCTGGCACCCCCGTGTGCTGTGATATCGAGCAGCCCCGCCTCTTCAAACACGCGCCGCAGCGCCGCGAGGTCCCTCTCGACCTCCCCGCGCCGCCGCCGCTCGCCGCTTAGGGCCGACTGCAGCCGCGCCGACGCCTCCTCCGCGGCGGCAACCCCCCCCGAGGCCTCCCGAAGCCTCACGGCAGCGGCCACCGCCGCAGCGGCGCTTGCGGCGGAGGCCCGCTCGCACTGCCTCTTGCAGACTGCCTGGATGTGCTCACAGCAACCTCACGCACGCCTCTCATCCTCCACACGTTCAGTCCTGCCAGAGAGCAGACCTCCGGCGTCTAAGCAACACCGTCCGGGTGCTTATGCCAGCGACAAATGAGTGCCACCAGTACCGCAGCACAGCAGGCAAGGCTGTGGGCCCCCACAGCACAGCACGTTCACGGCGGTGTCCCCGCTGCAGCCCGCGCGACAAGTGAGCAGTGCAGTTGAGACACCTGTGTAGCAGCCCAAAACCAAGGCAGCATGCGTGGCGCTCACCCCCGGCATGGGCTGCTACGCGCCCCTGCACCTCCACCCCTGCCGCCCCGACCTCCGCAGCCGCTCCGGTGGATCTCACGCACACGGGGAATGACAGCACAGCACACGTGCAGACATGCAGAGGTACTACTCTCAAGCACTGGCCATGTGACCACACTCCCACACCTGACACGAGCACACACCGGCTGTGTGCCACAGCGCAGAGGAGCACACCAGTTCCTCCTCGAGGTCAGCAGCACGCGCGGCGTGCTCCCGTGCAGCACTCCGCTCCTCTGCAGCACCGGCCCGCAGCCCCTCAGCCACGTCTCGCTGCTGCTGCATCGCGCCCCTCAGCTCCTCCGCCCGCCGCACACACTCCACCTCCGCTGACCTCGCTCTGTCCACCTCCACTTCCGCCTCCCTCCGAGCACACGACGCCTGCTCCCCCAGCTCTGCCGCCCTCTCTGCCGCACGCCGCGCAGCCACCGCCTGCTCGCCCAACTCCCGCTCCCTCTGCTGCGCCGCATGCGTGCGCTCCGCCCGCTCCTCCGTGAGCTCCTGCACCTGAGCCCTCCACGACGTCGCCTTCGCCTGCAACTCCCCATACTCGGCATCCCGCAGCCTGCGCTCATTCAGCAGCCCCTCGACACGTGCTTCCACCTCCCGCTGCTGCGCTCCCGCAGCCTCCTCCGCCTGCTCCATGAATGTCGCGCGCTGCTCCGCATGCGCACGCGCCGCTCGCGCACGCTCCACCTCCCCCCGCACCTCCGCCGCTGCCGCCGTCTCCTCTGCAGCCGCCGTCCGCGCGCCGGTGACCCTCCCCTCCCACCGCCGCTCCTCCGCGGCCACCGCCGCCGCCACCGCCGCATCCTGCTCCCCCCGCCACAGCGCCTCCTCCACCTGCACCCCCACACTCGCCCGCCGCACCTCCCGAGCGGCCTCTGCGAGTTCGGCGCGGCGCCGTAGTTGCACCTGTGCCGCGCCAGCCTCCACCAGCGCCGCCTCAGCCGCAGCAGCAGAGCGCCGTGCACCAGCCGCCTCGGCCTTCACAGCCTGCACGTCTTGCTGCGCCGCCCGCAACGCAGCCTTCAGTTGCGAGACAGTCTCCTCTGCCCTACGCAGCTGATCTACATCGGGGCGCCGAGCCGTTGTATTCGGCTGTGCAGTGTATTCGGCGGGAGCTTCCGCGGAGTCCTGTTGCAGACGCGCCACCGCATTTCTCAGTAGCGTGTTGTCGCGTTGCAGTGCCTGGCAGTGCTCTGCTGCAGCCTCTGCAGCTGCAGCGCCTCGTGATGCTTCCCACACTCGCTGGGCGATGGTCAGAAGGGACCGAGTCAGGTGCTGAAGAGTGGCTGTTGCTGATGTGGTCTGCTTGCATGCATGTCTGACCACTTCTGCTGTGCTGGCCTGGCCGGCATTGCAGCTTTGAATCGCTCCCCACCTGCCCTCTTCGGCTCCTGGAGCAGCATACAGGCCGCTTTTGTGGGGGCAGAAGGTCCCACTGTAATCATCTATCATATGTAAACATGGCAAATCTAGTGGCACGCACGCGCAGTGGTATGGTTGACTTGCGTGGATTAACATTGCCAGTGCTAACGCATCACCTCGCAAAGGCTGCTTGCAATGCCCTGAGATTTGAGCGGCAGCTGTTGTAGGCCAGAGAGCGGACCTGGCAGGTTGGTGACCTGTTGGAGCAGGCTGCTCAAGGTTGAAACGAACGAAATGGCCAGGTGAGAGACACGGTTGACGACCGTTGACCGTGACTTTGTGGCAGGAGCTGGTTGAAAAGCATGGATGCAATCGCTGGACTTTGACTCGCGAAGGCAGCCAGACGCTGTGATGGGCCGACTCAGATGCTTGACATCTCGATCTGACTTTCCAGTGCGCTGAGTTGCAGAGCACGACACGGGATGAGCTGTTGCAGGTCTGCGTGAGGTGTCGGGTGCGCAGTCCTTGCCAGGAGCATGTCTGTGTTTGCATGGCTGGCCCTGACTGACACTATGCTGCCCGGGGGCAATATGCGCCACTCCAGCATTCAGCATATCAAGCGCAGCTGCCCAACCCAGCACGTCCTCATCACTGTGCACCAACGATGCATCATCAATCTCCGGCGTAGAGAGCAGTAGTGTGCCATATGTCACCCCCGCGGTTGATGGGATGGCTGCCTGCACATGATCTTTGCACACTCGTGACGAGGACACAGTATCGTCACAGCATGTGTCTCTTCCAAAGGCCTGACTTATTGATGATCCACGAGGTTTCGCAGAAGGCGTCCGTGATTGCGGCAGTGCAGATGTGGGCCTGGCCAGCCGTGGCATTGTGCTGTGAGCACTCAGGCACCTGCAGCTTGAGATTGAATTTTCATCCGAAGGTAGTGAAAGTATGGCAGTGCTGCTTGATAATGGCGCAGCAGAAGCCGGACGCACGCCCATGGCAGCAAATTGAGTCTGTCACGTTCTCTGGCCCACCGTATCAGCCATGTGCCCAGCTTAAAGTTGCACGAAAGCACTCTGCACAAGTACCTGCGCAATTCAAGTGGCGAACGGCTCAACCACCCTTTGGTCGGGAACCACGATATGTTTCGTTGCCGGAGTGAACACGCCTCCGCTACAATGCTGACACTGGCGCTGTGTCGACTCTTCAACCTGATTGAGCGTTCTTCCAAGCATACATGTGGCATTGCGAGATGAGCGTTGGCGCGGTTGTTAGTAGATGGCGCCTGCATTGCGACAAATGCATGAAACGGCACTCACACAGCTGCCCTGGCGGTAGTTTACGCCGCAGTCCAGTGTCGAACGTGGAGGATAAAAGCCCCTACATCCCCATGCGTGAGCTTTGGTTGATCATCGGTTGCCGGTGTGATGTCTGCAGCACTGTGCCCTGCACGCGGATTTTGTGCACGCGCATCCAGAGCCAGAGCTTGCTTCTTCCAAGGCTTCAACGCCAGAAATGCATACAGCTGCAGTATAAGAATTGTATTGCTCAGCTGTTACATTGCACCCTCGATGGAAACCACTGATCAGGTTTGATTCTTAGCACTTCCAATTTGCCTTGTGGACGTTCAGCTCGCTGCGTTTCGATCGCCTGCCCGATCACATGTCGGGTACACTACCACGTGGATCAGGAAGCAGTCATTGATACTTGCGATTTCAATGTCGTGCTGCATAGCAGGTATGGTGCTCAGTTGCGGCCGGCCAGTGTGCTACAGGAGACACCATTGGTACCAAGTCCAATCCCAGGCAACGTTACGCCGAAGGAAGCCAAAAAGTACACCACTCTAGCAGTTTTGAAGTCGTTCACTGCTCCCTCTAAGTTCGAGCAGCGCCGAGTTCCAGATGTACTGCAGCAAGTGTTTCCTGACTTATTCGCAACTGTCTCAGCAGCCAAGAAGGCCACCAGGTCCGAACCAACGTGCCATTCACTGTGAACCACCAATTTAGTCTACGCGTGATTCGTCTTCAAACCACCACGCGGCCTTTCTCATGTTCGTCGTTCTGGCACACAAGCCAACTCCCCTCGTGGTGGTGCAGGCGTGGCTTGGTCCTGGTCAATGACGAAGTCGCAAGCACAACCACCGAACTATCTCCAGATCAGACAATCAAGTACCTGACAAGGGTCATGCCACCCGCACCGCTGGACGCCTCTGCTGCTCCAGCATCTCTGGAAGTGGCTTACCAAGATGACCACATCGCAGCCATCGTGAAGCCACAGGGCATGCCCACCATCAAAATGGGAACACACAAGGCTGGCGAGATCTCAGCATCCCAATGTATCAAGTTCTGCCTCACAATGCCCGCAATTCCTGGTGTGCTTGCCTCCCAACCCCACACCAGCATGCACTACCTATCCCACACACAATCATCAGACAGTGTAGGGAAGCACCATGGCAGTTCACTCCGCTCCGCACGATCAGACAGCCTACCGGTGCCAGCTCCCTGTACCGTGTTGCTGCATTCAAGCGCACGTCCCGCTCGGGCAGTTCCAGCATCATAAAGTACGTGCATTCAAGCCACGCTCCTCTGCATAGTCAAACTGCACCAGCCACCCAACAACAACCCCACTGCCCACCAAACAATCCCAGCTGTCTCCCTACCGCATCCATGGGACTGTATCTAGCCTCGAGACCTGAGTCGGGCGCTCACCTGAATGTCGGGGGACAGTGTTAAGCCTAGCCGTCAATTTTCTGAGGCTTATGCCTGAAAAGTGTTCCCAGCAATTCACGCTTGCTGTCTCTCAGAGGTCTGCTGCTTTGAACACTGTCGGGGGACTAACAGCCGGCCCACATCAGGCCCACCTTCGCTGTTCCCACGCTCTGATCATGCAACACTGCTCGTCCTGCTGTGTGCACGACCACCTGTGGCCACTCAAACATACAGCCGTGCCACCCCACCCCCAGCCAGGCCCGCTGCAGACTGGCGTTGCACACTTGCACCACAGCAAGTCCAGGAAACGGGGCGCCCCTGTTGCGGGGTGGGCGCCAGTGTTCACTCGTCACAACCATTTGCTGTCCAACACGCCTGCAAATTCATCCCAACGAAACAGATTTGCTGGCTTTGGAACGTCTGCTGGAAATGCCACTGCCGCCCGCCCCGCCCGCCCCGCAGCCGCTGCAGGCAATGGGAGGTATGCCACCTAGCCCACACCAGTTTCAGTACCACATCGTGGGGTACCATAATCAGATCGATAGTCCCACTCCGACAGTGGAGCTGTCCGCTCTAACGCTGTGCTCGCAACTCCACCAAGCGATCCATGTCGACACTTTTATCTCTGGAAGTGCCCTGCCCCCGCTTGCTCTTGGAAACTCCTCCGAGCTCTCGTGAAATCCTCCGTGTCCCCGACCTGCTCTCGTGCATCCATCATGTCTTGCAAGCAACGTGCTACCGACAGCTATGCGGCACCACCGACACACAGTGTTGGGAAATCATGAGTTTATATGGAGAGAATCATTTGTCAGCTACATTTTTCGGGGCAATGCCCACATGGCGACATGCAGTGGTGCGCTGTTGCCAGGGCTTGGCAGCAGCCGTGCCTCCTGTCGGTGGCGCCAGCACACTCCAAGGGCCCTCACTGCCACAGTGTCTCCCCGGACGGCACTCAAAACAGTCGTGCTCGCAGGCGTGCTGCGGTGGCCACAGGCGGCGCACCGCCTCGATGCAGAGACCGGCGGCCTCCTCATCTGTGCCAAAACGACGGTCGGCCTGCAGAAACTCAGCGGCGCCTTCGCCGCACGCAGCATGATCAAGCGGTATCGCGCGATCGTCCGCGGTGCGCTGCGCGGTTGCGGCCGACTCACATTCCGGCTCTCCGGCGACGCATGCGAGACGGAGTTCCGGTCGGTGTGCGTGCACGAGTCGAGTAAGTGCGGCCATGTGACGCTGGTGGACCTGTGGCCACGCACCGGCCGGACGCACCAGCTGCGGAGGCACATGATGTTGCTCGGGCACCCGATCCTCGGAGATGCGAAGTACTGGCGACGGGCCCCGGCGGCGGCCGCGCAGCGGGCGCATGGGCTGCTGGTGCTGGATAAAGGTGACCTGGCGGCGGCGCCGGAGAACGAACGAGCAGTGTTGGGGCGAGAGTGGATTGGCGCGTCTGCAGATGGGCCGGGAGCAGTGAGGGAGGGGGGCGAAGGAGCGCCAGCGGCGGCTGCGCAAGGGGAAGGTGACACGACGGCTGCTGGGGAGGGGATAGCGACGAGTGGGGCGGGCGAAGGGAAGAAGCGAGCGAGAGAACAAGGCGGGACGGGAGATGATGCTGATGTGCAAGCGGATGAGATTGGAGGGGGTGGGTATGAAGGCAAATGGGGGCGATGTGATCAGGAATTGGCACTGGCGGAGCGGATGTGCCTGTGGAAGGTGGAGTGCAGGTTGCTGCACCCTGTGACATGTGAAGTCGTGCTCATGCAGACAGACATGCCGAAGCTATTTCAAGCAACGCTGGAAGCACATGGGCCTGCTGAGTGATGAAACCAGGCGGTCGATAACGCGGTTTGCATGCAAGCAATCACAGCAGCTTGCCAAGGTGGGCACGTTACACACAATTCTGCGTGCTGGAGGCTCTGAAGCGTGGTGGTGTCACGCGATGCAAGCATCACGTATGTGCCTCGTGATGTATTTGGAGAAACTGCTCCTTGTACGTCTGGTACTTGGCGGGGTGGGTCGGCCAGGACGCCTGGGTAGTCATGTGCCAATTATGACAAAACGTACTGTCCAAGTACTCATATCACCGCGCAAAAAAGACTGGCGCCCGTCGCACGTTGATTACAGTGCGAGCTGCTCTTGAGCACAACGCTGTTCAATGGTTGCAGACGACAAACTCGTTCAGCACCCTTCGACACCTCAGGTCATGTTCCATGGTTGACAGATGGCATCGAAACCGGTGCCACATCCAAATGCCAAACCAACTTCACCAAAGCAAAAAACCATGCACAGTGGAACTCACGGTGCAGCTTGCGACCTGTGCTTGAACACCGGTACTGCTGAACCTGAGCGGGAACGCCCGCCCCTCTTCCACCGATTCTGAAGATCCTCAATTCTCCTAGCCGAGTCCCACATCTGGTTCCAGCCCAGAGCAGCATATGTGCTTGCGATGAGCAATGCTACGACGCCCATTGTTATCCAGGTGATTCCAAATGTTGGGTTCCCATTCCCGAGTGACCCTCCGGTGGTCAGAAGCAACTCTTTCCTTCCATCAAAACCATATGTGTTGAAGAGGTGTGTCACCCTCAAGCGTAACTCGTCACCTTTCTTGATACTCTGATGGATGGTTCCATAGAATTTGCGCACGTCTGCACGCTTGGCGAGCTGTCTCTCCACATCGTGCATGGCATGCTAGATTCGATCTAGGTTAGGCACTTCCTGTGTCACTCATAGGCAGACGCGGGTTTCTGGCGACGGCACCTGCCACCGTGGCAAGTGTGCTATGCTGGTCAGAACCCCTGCACCCCTCTGTTCTGCTCCCAGAATGCGGTCGTGGCCCCCCAAAATGGCAGAGGCCCACACAGATGCAATGTGAGTCATCTGATGTGCTGGCTACGCATGTTCCACACAAAGCATGCTTACAGGTTTTCAAAATTGACAGGGCGCACTAGGGTGAGCTGCGATTCGCATCCATGTCATGAAGAACTCGTCTTGGTTAAGCCTGACATCCAAGCCCCGGCCTCCCCGCAGATCTGGCTCAGTGTTGTGATTGGCAGGATCAATGTCACCAAAGAGCACAATTCGATCTGATTCCCATGCAAGGTTCGAGGAGTCGACCTGAATGTCCTCCTCAGAGCCTTCACTCCCTGACCTGACTACCTGCATAACCAGCAGAGAGGCTGCACATGGACATCTCAACTTGGATAGAACACACACAAATGTTCCTGAGCAGGTTTAGAGAGCCAAATTGATGCACCTCAGGTCGCTGTAGATTGTGATTATTGAGGGGCGGACGAGAGCGCGCCTTGCTTGTGCGGAGCGACTGGACAAGTACACGTAGACTGGCAGGTGATATAGGCCACATCGAATACAGCCTCAAGCAACAACGCACTAGCAAGGAATATACAGGTCTTAAGAAATGTGGTGCGAATCTTCCAAGCACTTTATGGGCTCACACGATACCACTGAGCAGCAGGCGGCATACCTTAAAATCAGAGAACGTGTCATTGAACAGGCTCCATGCTGCAAGGCCACACGGATTAACAAGGCCTTGGTTGACGAAATTGTTGTCTGGTTTGTTTGTGATGTAGCGCTGTGGCGTGCAAGCCCCTAGGGCAGATTTTGACACATTCATACCATGCAGCTGAGAATAACTCACACTGCGCACATACCGCTTGTGGCTTTGATAGAATTTGTGAAGAACGTAATATATGTGGATGGGTGCATCCATGTCCTGTTTCGCCGTGACCCGGACTTCAGACACGATAGGCTGTACTGCCTGGGACAGATTTCCCACAGCTACAAACATCGGACTGTCACTTCCCGGCAGTGAAACGAAGGCTGGGATCACAGTACTGCATTCATATAGACTGACACCATACCAACCCTAAGAACAAGCACAGCCGCATGTATGCACTAGGCATGCGCATGGTGGTCACTGTCCAAGCGCTCGACTCAAAACTTGTGGACAGATGCAAAAGAGAATTGTGAGCACAATATGTACAATGTGGAAAACAGCGAAGACAGTTTCATCGTAGGACAAACCTTGGCCTTGTAGCAGCAGCGATCGCTCCTCACTGCTGAAGGTGGACAAAGGAGCCCAGTCACTGTACAAAATTCGGATTTGCACCAGTGAAAGCGACTGCCTGAGCATCATGCTGCCCCCAATAAGAAACATAAGGCATAAGCCAATGAAAGTCCCGATCGTAAACTTCAGGCTGAACACGGCGCGGTGGCCTGGAGTACATTGCCGCGAGAATTGGTGCCATAGCAGCTTCGTCCAGCTCGGCTTGCCCACTATAGTGCCAGGCACAGAGATTCGACACTGATGCGATGCCACTGCAGACTTTTTTAGTACGTTTGTGGTCGAGCTTTCGAACATAGGCGTCGACGAGGTGACAGCCCGGGGGTCGCACATGGCATCACACTTGATCTTCGGGCACCAATCTTGACCTTTCCAGAGGCTTAAAGATGAAGCGCAGAAATTTCAAGCTTCTTCGCTGTTTGTCACGAATCAAATGGTGGTTTTGAGAAGGTATTCCAATGCGTCCTCCGTCCTGCGAACGGGATCCGTACAGAGCTTGAGCACATCGATGAAATACCAAGATTGCATTTACTTGTTCTTCATGCCTTGCGGCGGCAACAATGACCAATCGCAACGCTCGAGGAAGGATCGACGCAATGTTGCTCCGACACCATGGAGCGCCCAAACACGCAACCTGACAACGTGCCGTATGATTCATGCGTCCATCTGCCACACTTGCGCTAGACTGGCCCTTGGCAGCGCGCTGCACAGGTGCAGTACGGGTGCTTCAGGTTTTCAGGCTCTCTCGCTATGTGGGGAACGGATTTACGCAGAGCTGATCATTGCATGCTTCGCTGTGTTCCGCAGGGGCACGAAGGGACGCCTGGAGGTTGCACGCGTTCAAGGTATGCGTAGTTGAATATGTATCACTCGCATACTGATCACCGGGAGGATGGCAGCATGGGACACTCGCATGCTGGGCGATGGACAATTCCAAACAGACCTGTTCGGGAATCACGCTACTTCTGGCCACGTGCCAACCACAGTTGTTGTGCACAGGGCGGCCGTCGAAATTTAACTTCACGGTGTATGCCATCTTCCAAAGAGCATCAGAAGTCTGAAGATGGGAGTGGGTTGCCCATAGCACGCACACATGGGTCGACCTGACAGGCCCGCTAGCCCAACAGTGTGCTGGTTTCGGGTGGTATAGACGCAGGAACCTGAGCTTATAATTTCAGGTGATGCGCACCATTACATACTAGAACGTGCCCGAGGCCTCATCCGCCCTTGCAAAATTTGGTGTCGTGGCGAGACTGTTACACCATTCATCACATCCGAGGCCAAGCGGCACTGGAAGACTCGAAAGTTGGGCACTAACTGGGTGCTGCAATGACAGTGCACCTACCCTGCATGCCAACATGCACGCATGTGCTGTGCACTAACCGCGTGCTGGACAGTGGCATCAACTTACACCAGCTTCATCCCCAACGTTATAAAATAGCGATTGTCTGGACTAGACAATTCAATGTGCACCGGCAGCTATGGTCGACCGGTTCGCCAAGGTGAGGCACGCCATGCTGCACCACAGTGCAACAACGACCGGGGCATGTACGTGCTGTTGCACAGAGTTACCTCACATGCGGCCAGAGACATACAATGCGGCCTGGCGAGAGGAGGTCAGTACTGCTTCCCTGCGGGCAGACCATCCGGGTAGGGGTACGTGTCTGCAAGATGGTATTGTGCAGAGCCTCGAAGCCATCTGCGTTGCAGATCTGCCACTCTCCGCTCTATGCTCCATATCTGATGCCATCCCAACACGATGTAGGCGAGGGTGATGCAGCCTGTGAGGCCCCCCATGACAAGCCAGACGACGCCAAAGGTGAAGTTCCTGTTGCCAAAAGGCCCAGACGTCGTGAACAGAAGCTCCTTCTCTCCATCGAAATCGTACGTGTTGTACTGATGAGTCACCGAGAACTGGAGTCGGTCACCTTTTTCCAGGTCTGTTCGGATGACTCCATAGAACTTCCGTACATCTGCACAGCAAACTGCATGCTACATACCAAGTACTGATCTACGACACAAGTAGTTATGAAGGAGAGCATCTGGCAGAGTGGACGTGAGGAATCGTGTGTGCGATTGCATGGCCCTGACTCGGGCGACAAGGGCTCATGCTCAGGACTACACCAATGTCGTCCCCTGACAGCTTGGCAAACAGAACGCTTCCACAAGGATGAAGGCACGGACAGCAAGTGCAGGCAAGAACGGGACGCACTGCTGCGTACTGCCGGCCGCGAAATATAGCATGTATGCAGCAGAACGTGTAGCAACATAGACGCACCGCTGTGTGCCGCCAGTCGCATCCACACCATGAAGTGCTCGTCTTGGCTGATATTGAGAAGCAGCTCCTTCCCACCTCTATAGGCTGGTATAGTATTGTGATTGAGGGGCTCGAAGTCGCCAAACAACCTGTCCCTGTCCGTGCTCCATGCCAGTTCATCCGAGTCCACAACAATCGACTCCATCATACTGGTCTGATCTGTCCGTACTGCCTGCAGCGACTGGGCCATCAGTCGTTGTGAATCTCACGCTTGCTGTGCGGTCCCCCTCTGTCGATTTGGTCAGCTTGGTTTGGCAAGAATCGACTGACTTTAGCTGAAAAGAAAGGACTGAAGGGAAAGGACTGACGGGACGGTCACGCTCTGCAAGGGCAAGCTCTAACCGGCATGCTCTGAACGACTGACTCAAGCCGCGGACTAGCTGAACGGGCTCTGCGTCAACCAGGGGGGGCTGTACTGCTACTGTATCGCAGCTGACTGCTGCAGGAGCAAGGACGCCTGCTTCGGTGATCACAAACAGGCAGGCCACGTGGATCGTTGGGACCAGCTTTGGCCAAAAGAGGTACAGGAGCGGAACAAAGGCACCAACGGATTGCAGAGCGGCCGTTGGCGCTTCATCAGAGAGGCAGCATGCCGCATGGGCTGCATGGTACATCGGCGCCAGACTGGCACCTGATGTGAGCCACAACCATTAAGCAACACACAGCCCATCTCCACACGGCAGATTGACTGTGTGTCTGCCACCACCTGGTCACGCGGAGCCTCTGAGAAAGGCGTGCCATTGCAACGGCTCGTCTACAATCTGGGTTGTGGCGGCATCCGAAGTCGCAGACAATCTGCATCATGACCTGGAAACGAGGGCAGACCGACGCGACGCGACATGGCCAACAACATCATCCTCAACAGTAGAATATAACAGCGTTGCAATGACGGACCTTGAAGTCGGTGAAGGTATCGTTGAAATAGCTCCAGGAGATGAGGCCGCACGGGTTCACGAGGCCATTCCTCACCAAGGACTCATTCTTGGAATTTGTGGCAAACCGCTTCTGGCCCTGGCAGCCCACCAGCTTGTTAGCAGACTTGTTCTTCCCGTGAGCTTGCTGCCAGTCCACACTCTTCACATAGCGCTTGTGATTCTGGTAAAAGTCATGGAGGATGTAGTAGATATAGATCGGCTGCTCCATGTCATGCTCGACAAGAATGTCGATGTTGGATACCACCGGCTGGGCCTGGCCACTGACATCTGCACACACCAGCGACCTCGATCAGCGAGACACCTCGTATCACCGGGAAGCAAGATTGGCTGCCATGACGTGGCGCTCGAGCTGCGTGTTTCACAGCGGAAGGAAAGACTTCCTGGACGAGAGTACGCGTCAAGAGCAGCAAGTGCTGAAGTCAGCAGATCTCCCAGGCCAACAAATGTTGCTTTTGGTAACGATTTTCACAAGTGAACCCCAGCAACAACAAAAACTCAGATCAACCCTGAGGAGCAGGGCAGGAGCGCTGTAGCCACACATGCGCCGGTCACAACTGCCTTGGCACCGGTTCACTGTACTCGTCCAGACGACGGTATACTAATCGGACGAGGTGAGCCTGCGATGCATGCCTGCAATGCTTGGGACACACAGGATCGGCATCACGAAGGCAATTTAGAGGCCACGCTGCGCTTCCGCAGTGTAGACGCTACGTAACATTTGTGGGGGGCTTTGAATTTGTGCAGACTGGCATTCGGGTTGCCAGGCAGGCTGGCATTGGACTCGGTGTACATGAGCATGCAGATGAGCATGAAGGGTGGACAGTGTTCACGTTCAGATCCCCGCACGAGCCCGCTCGTTGCTATGCACAGCATATGAGCAAGTGTGTGGGCTCGTACAAGTTTGAGACTGTGAGATCATTGTGGTGGCAACAGGCATGTTATGGCGCGTACTTTGGCCTTGCATCAGCAGCGATCGCTCCTCGTTGCTGAACTGATCTAGAGGAGATGCACCGCTGTATGTCACGCGGATCTGGACTTGCTGGAGGGAAAAGCTGAGCAAAAAGCCACCACCCACCAGGAATATGATGCAGAAGGCCAAGAAGAAGCAGACACAGAATCGCAGCCTGAACAAGGCTCGACGGCCTGGGACCTTCTGATGAACGAACTGAAACCATAACCGCCTGTGTAATGGCATATTCTTGTCTCCATTCTGCGACTTGGCATCTGCCTGTCCATTATGATTCGATGGATTGGAACCGTTCCCCTCAGCTACTCGTTGTCGCGATCTCACTGCAAAAGCAACACAAACAATCTTCACAGCTGCTTGTTGGAAATGGACTGCATTCGCCATCTGGCACGCCTTGTCATTGAACAAAGAAAATCTCGACATCAGAGGACAGGCATGCGAAATCGAAATGCACTGCAATGTCTCAAACATACTTGAAATATTCCCTCTACGTTCTCCGAGCTCCGTGTGTTGCTCAGCTGAGCAGTCGCATCCCTGCAGCGATGCGACACGCCTGGTGGACCCACCAGTACCTCCACGCAACCTCACCGATCACAGACACGCGGGTAAGGAAACAGCGCTCATGTAGATCTATGAAGGATGCACGAAGTGGTGAGTACGTCGCTATTGCCCGTGCAACATGTGTCAGGTGACGAACGAGATCACATCAACTTCAACACTGCTCTGCGCGATCACCGCTGTGAGTGCGACACAATGCAGCTAGTTCATGCTACGCAAGTCATGCGGATCATATTAATCAATCACGCCCGGCTCACCGAGCCCAACAGGTGATGCATTAATGCATGACAATGCTGTCATCAACATCATATGCCACCACGGGACACCGTGTGCACCGCTGCTCATGCCCAGTCGACAAGAAGGCGGCAGTTACTCGCTGTTCATCATGAAAGCATCAACACGTCAAGTAGTTTCCTTGTTTCGCTGCTGATGCGCAGCAACCGCACTCCGTATCGCGACCTCCACCGTCGATAACTACTGACAGCCGACATCGAAGCAGGGTCCTCGCGATCTGGAAGCTCCCTCGCGGGAGACCATGGCCAATGGGGCGGCACACCTCCGCCGCGCTCTCAGCGTTACCCCGGGCACGAGGTCCCACTGGCCCTGCTCCCAGGACGCCCCTGCATTGGTGGTGTAAAAAACCCACCAAAAAAAAAAAAAAGGAATCGGGAATCGCGCCAAACCCAAACGGGCATCGGCCACAGCACCCCTACCGGTAGGGGCGGACAATGCATCACACACAGCCGCTCAAATCATCGCTCATCTCAGCCGTAGCGCATGCGATGTGCGACCGACAGCCGGAGCAAATGACGATCGTGCTCGAGCCGAACACGATCCGTAATCGGTTGGGAGCCGAAGTGGCAGACCCAGCACGCCTATGCATGTCGGCGGAAGACACAGGACCACGACCAGCAACAATGCCGATCAACCCCTGCCCGTGATCAAATTGATATGGCCTCCATGGTGGACCATGGAGATGGCAGCATGGTCTCGCTACACGGGGCAGACCTTGGGCCATACGCATGACCCCCTGTGAGGTAAGCTTG
>JAUMHO010004407.1:0-15238 GCA_032360965.1 Ulva armoricana | reverse complement strand
TCGCGCTTGGGTTCTTTTGGCGCATTCTGACAAGCTAGGCAACGTAACAACGAACGGCCTGGCGTCTCAGATGACGCTCGGGCTTGGAAACCACATCAATGCAATATGAAACTAATTAGATGCCTAGTTTTCTTTTTGCATCGGTCGCGCTCATGTTCTTTTCGGCGCGGATACACGGAGCCATGCTGCCACGAAGCAACAGGCCATCAACACACACGACATGTGGCTCATGTATGTATGTATGCTCATGCGGAGATCCAACTGGAGAGCTCTATGCCCCGTCCGCTCCCCTTCCCGTGTTGCGTGAGCGCTCTAGTCGCGGCTGCCAGCTGCGGTGAGATCATTGCAATGATCGAAAATTGGTCGTCATGACGGTCGTTTTGCTACCTCATGCACACTCGTGCACTAAGCAAACACAGGGAGCATGGGGTATACACTCATTGGAGCTGGCATGGGAGCAGGAGGGCTGGCGAAGGGTTTGCTGCAGCTGCAGACACATGCTGCACACCCCTGTTCAATGAGGACGTCCTCTTGTTGCAAACAAGCCACTGAAACGGGGACGACAACCTGTGTAATTGCTGGGCTGGCCACAGGTCAGTAGTGCTAGCTCTCTTTTGTGTCACACTGAGGCCCGGTTGTAAGGGTTAACAGGCCACGCCAGCACAAGCAAAGCAGGCACGCACGAACATGACAGTCACCTCACCCAGAACGTGGCCCTGCAAGCAACACACGCAGGCACTGAACTGCTACTGATCTGACAATGCAGTGACGGCAGCAAACACAACTGAAAAGCACTCCTCCACTGGACAGTGGCCTAGAGCGGTGCATGGCTTGGGCAAGTGCTCGCAGGCGGCCGAGGCGGAGACGGGGCACCCCCGGTGTGGGGTCCGCCACGAAAGGGGCGGGTTGGGGAACTGGGTGGAGGGCGAGGGGCGGCTGATGCGTTGTTGTACAGTGTCTGCCTCTGTGAACCGTTTCAGAGGCGCTGTTCAGACGCTCGCACGTGATGTGCCTGCCCACACATGATGTGATGGACAGCTGCGTGTGTGCCTCTCACTCGGCAAGGTGCTGGGACCATTGGCTCTGCCTGGGCAGCCCCTCCAGTATCTCCTGTGTTCCCGTATGATCGGTTCACTTGGCGACCCCCACTGCAGATCGGCTGCCTGTCCTGCAACGAAGGCACCTTCCCAGGCATGATGGCCGTGCCCGGCCAGATCAGGGCTACTGCATGGTGGCGTCAGAGCTGCACAGGAACCTGCCGGGTAGCTGCTAGGCACGTGCTGGGTAGCTGCTAGGCACCTGCTGAAGCAGGCTCTGCAGCTCAGCCATTGTTGCGTTGGTCTTGATCGCCCGTGACTGCACAAAGCACCCCTTCACCAAACATGGCTACCGCGCAACTGGCGACAGGTAGCGCTGATCAGCCACAAGCACCGGAACTGGAGGGCGGGGGAGCACCTCGGCATGCGTGGCGCAAGCTGAGAAGCCGTTGCCGAGCAGCTCCTGGATCAAGTCGTCTCTGCGCGGGGTCGCCTGCAGCCCGCAGCCGGCCCGGATATCTGACAGCAGGTGGAACCATGGCGGCAAGTCGGGGTGACTCTCTGCTGCCAGCACCTCCAGAAGCCGCTCCAGCGGCTTGGGTGGATTGTGGCCAGTCATCTTGACACCCGTGGAGTCGGTGAAGGCGTGCCCTGTCCAACCCCTCTGGTCAGCTTGTTGCTGCATGGCTTGCAGAAATGGGGTGTGATGTAGAGGGCCCAGCCACATGGGCCCGGCGACGCGGCACGCCCTCTCGCTTGTGGCAGCTCCTTGCAACCGGCCCCCCAGGCTGCCCAGCTGGCTGCACGTGTGCAGCACACTACGTCAGTCATGATTCCTACGGTACTAGGTCTGCTCCAAACAAGCTATGATGCCTACAGGTTGTGTACCTGATGATTATCCGGGCAGACAAGGTTCGGGCCCACTTGTGAGCAGCAGCGCAACACAGGACAAGCGTGTGTCGTGATGCATGCGTGATTGAGGGTCACTGCATCAGATATTCCGTCGCAGTTCTCGCCGATACAACACTAAAACCACGCTCACATCGGGCTGCCTCGAGGTTCCCTTCCATGGAAGCATGGGACCTCACAAATCAGAGGAACGCCCGTGACCACCTCATTCGATTACCACCTTTGCAGAGCACATCGACTCGTGCATCGTGTCCGGCCCACCGCAACGCAGCCGCCGGTCAAGCACCTGCCACCACACGCGCAGAGACTGAACAACCATCAGTCTGTGACGGCACCTGAAAGGGATACGCCATGCCTCCCTCGAAGTCGCCTCGTATCCGACAAACCCGTACTCGTCCCCCGGCGCCGCACGCTGCCGTGTGACCCGGACCATAGCACGCAGCACGGGGCCGTGCGGGCTGTACACGCAGAAGAGCGGCTGCACGCGAAGGCCGCGAGTTGCAGCCTCGCGCACGGCGCCGCCGACGAGCGCGCGCAGCCCCTGCTCGGCATGGAAGGGCAGCGGCTGCGTGAAGGTGGCGTAGGCGGCGAGCGCGCGTGCGGGTCGTCTGCCGCTGGTGCTCACACCGTCGGTGCTCGTGAGGTAGAGGAGTCCGCCGAAGCGCAGGCAGTCGAGGGCGGGGCCGACGGCGGAGGTGTCGCTGCCAAACATGTCGGCGTCGATCACGTCTGGGAAGGTGCCGTTGAGGTAGCACGCGGTGAGCAGGCGCCTGGCTGCACGGGCGCACGAGGTGGGCGGGTTGTGCGTGTGTCGCGTGTCGACGGGGTGGCGGGTGCAGCCGCATCTTGCGTGTGCTGCGATGCGTGCTGTGCATACCTCGCTCGGTCACCGTCAGGGTACGACCTGCCACAGGCCGAGTACGTGTAACTCTGTAGATGGACTTGCATGGGCGTGAGCAGGTGCAGCAAGTAGGGCAGGCAGCTGTGCCGCGTAGCATGCTGTGGACAGTAGATGGATGCAGAGGCAGCGTTCCGTCGCATGCCGGCCGGGAGTGGTGTGCGGGTACACCATGCATGGGCGCGGGCATATGCGCCAACGGCAGCAGCGGCAGCAGCCACGGCCTGGCTCATAGCACCGCTGGTGGTTGAAGGGGAAAATGCCGCATCATATGGCGGCTTCGTGCGCAGGCCTTGCACAGACAGTGGCGCAGCATACGGAGTGGGGGTGGTGGCGGCAGCGCACCGTCGAGGTTGGACACGCGGCCGCGTAGCACAGCGGCGGCAGGGTCGGCTGATGGTGCGGCCACAGAGGGGGCCGGGCCGGCGTGAACCTCGGTGATGGGCTTGCGGAGGTGAGGGTGCATCACTTGGGACAGCTGGGGGGCGGCGAGGGCGGCGGTCACATTGGCGACGATGGCATCACAGTTTCGAGGGTCGAGGTCGTTGGACCAGACTGTGTCGGCACCTGCCTGCATCGTGGCGCCGCTCAGCATGCAGGCCTAGCACTGTGGAGGAATCATCAGTGGATGCTCTGCTGGTCGTTTCCACCTCTCTGGCAAGCAACGCCGGCAGTGGGATTGTGGGGCTATCTGGCGGCAGCGGGTGTGTCCTCGGAGTCTGAGCTACAAACTAGTTTGTCGCTGAGCAGGTCGACTAGTGGATGGAAGGGTGCTGCTGCCGGTGTGAGGGGGTGTGAGGGTGTGCACGGGTGTAATGTGTAATGTGAAGTCTCAACGTGATCGTAACTTCTCAGGTGGCATCCGTTGCAGCTGTTCGGCCATCAGCATCATCTCGCCAACGGCAGTGCATGCACCTTCAGGGGCAAGCAGGACGGAGATGGGCATGTTATGGGAGTGGTGAGCCGCAGTGGTTGCTGCAGCATGTACGGGTGAGTGGTGACAAGCGCTTGTGAGGGGAGGTGCCGGGCGCGAGTGACCATGGCGGAGGGTGACATGGACAGCAGCGGTGGTACTGTGCGTTGAGTGCCGGTCAGAGTCCTGCATGGCTGGAGTTTTCACTGTTCGTGCAGAGAGGTGGGCAGAGCACCTGGGACAGATACCTCTTGGCACGAACGCCGCAGCCACACATGGCATCGAGCACATGCAGATGGCCAGTCTCCTCGCGATACACTGCAGCTGCCAGCACAGCGAGATCGCGCGCCTGCGCACTTTCTGCTCTGTAGAATGCTCGTCCTGCAATGCATCACACTCTCGCTTCTGCTGCTTCAGGGAACCAGGTGCCGCCATGTGGCCTGAGCTCATCCACATCATTGGCAACCAAGGAATCACAGTGTTTGGAACGCAGGTGCCATGGTCTCAATGATCCTCACCTCCCTCAAACTGACAGCCTCGTTCTTCTTTCAGTGCGTTTGTTGCAGTTCTGAGCTTCTGCAGCAGGGCCGCGCCGTGAGATTGCCGATGCAACATTCCACTGCCCATGTGAAACAATTGTGATCACTGGATAATGCGCCAACCCGAGCTGGCAGGTTTAAATGGGGCACAAGAATACCTTTGAATCGGTCTTTGCCCTTGGCATGAGATGTACTGGGCGGTGACGCTTCTGGACCGCAGAGTTGTGTGCTGTGGCAGCCCATTTGCGTTGTGACGCCACCTGCCATGCAGGCGATGATTCCACGCCAAGCATTCACATCACTGGGTTTCAATGATCCATTCATGTCCTGCCTCGCGATCAGTAACAATTTTGGCCCGCCACTGCTGCTCGAGCACTACTGGGGCACGACTGGGGCGTATGGCGATCGCTGCTTTGGGACGCGAAATGCCAGGACCAATAATCGCGCTGAATTCTGATAACACGATGCAGCGGAACGTATCAAGATACGGCCAAGTACGGGTGGGAATTCCACTTCCGGACACACTTCCGTTGTGATCGTGACAAGAACGAACATGCACAGACAACGGGGTACTCAACACCTGTATAGCACAAGCAGCAACGCCCAAAGCAGCATGCCACTGTACGTATGCCACTGCACATACTCTTTCACATTGGCCTTTATTCTCATCATCATCCCCTTTGTCCACAACACCTTCAAGCGAGTCTAGGTCATCAAAGATCACGTCCTCTTGCTGCGCATGACAGTCTGCACCTCCCTCCTCGCCTTCCTCCACAGCAAGCATATATTCCTGCTGTGACAGCATGACTGACTCCCCTGCCCCGTGTGGTTCCGTTTGGGAGGATTCTGTGCCTGCCCTCTGCGCATGGGTGCTGTGGCCGACACCACACACTTCAGAAGCAGCACACGGGAGGCATCTCCTCGACAGTTCCATGTGAAGGCACCACAGGACATGCACATCCACTTCCGCCTCAGGAGCCCCGGCGCAGCTGTGCCATTGGTCTTCACCTCGGTCCGTGCAACAGCCCGGGTGCACTCAGTAGCACCGCCCAACTCATAGGCACCCTCCACTGCTCATATGCTGGCGGCATGCCCTCGGCTCGAGTGCACGGCCATGGCCGGCTGGTATACTGCAGTGTTGGGCATTCGGGCCAGGTTTCATCAAACTTGATAGAGGAACTGTACTCTGTCAGATCTAATGTTTGGGGAAAGACCCTTGAAAAATCGCCTCCACCTCCCAGAACTGGTACTCTGGTATGACATATGTTTCCTCTGAGCAGCGCACGTATTTCAGCAGGTTTGTACTCTGGCTGTTGGTGCAGCAGTCAGCAAGCCTCCGGTGAGTGTGCTCACTGAGTAGGGCTGCGTGCACGCACCCCTGGACACGGGCGGCAGGCCTGGCGCCTCGTTACACGAGAACCCCTATTTTTTGTATACTACCGAGAGCATGCATGGCAGGGGAACCGCTACAACGGTGTGGCAGCGATACGAGGGTTCCTCCAGGCTGACTACTGTCCAACTACCCAGCCTCACAAACGACATCCAGCCTCTAAAGCACACGCAACTATGCTTGCGCTTGGTTGGTGTCTACGGCAGTACTCTTCCTGTGTCCTGATCAACTCTATGTACATGACACACAAACACGCGGCCACAGTGGCCCTGCGGCCAAGGACACCAATCGGTCCTATGCACCGCCTGGGTGCCAGTGCGTGCCGAATGCTAACACAGTAGCCAGGCGGAAGTGCGCAAAACCACGCGCCTGCGTGTTGAAACAACGTCCCAGCAGTTCAAAGTTTAAAGTCCCTCAACCAACGCAGCCGGCCCCTGACCCGGCATGCCTTGATTGTTTTATTCAACACCATGTCAGCACTGGCAGACGTGAAGGGGGGGCAGCAACGCTCCCAATCGTGGCGCGCGTCAGGTCGTCGCGCCCATTCGCTCTCCCTCACCGGAGCATACGCTCCCGCACAGGCACTGCCAATGGCTTGCCACGAATGGCCTCTGCGGCGCTCGCCGCGGTGTCCGTGCTTCCAGCTCGGCTCCACGCTAGCACAGCTCATGCCAACGCGCCGGCCACGTTCCCTGTGTCTGCGGCGGCCCTCTTTGCTGCGGAATTCAAAGCCCACTTTAACTGTGGTCACCTCGTACTCACGACCGCCCCAGCGCATGGTGCTCCTGCGCAGCGTGCAGCTGGGTGCGCACCCTCGGTGGCCCAACTCGTACCCGGGACACCATCCAGTGCGGTATCGGCCGCCGAGCGACAGCAGCAGTGCCCATGTTTCAGGGTTTGGGGACCCCAAACCCTGGCACATGTCAAGAGCCTCTCTCAGTGGACAAGGGGAGTCGCTCGGAGGAGCCCGGGGCCGGAGCGGCCTGCCGCCGCTGCGTCAGCTTGAGCAGCAGCCGCGACATGCTGATCTTCAGACCTGCCGATGTCCGCACCACCACCGGCTCGTGGGCTCCGCACGGCGCCGGCTCCGCGCTGCGGATGTCACCACCGGCCCCCTTTGCTGGCGCCACCCGCGCGCTTTGCAGTCTCCCGTCACTCGTGCTGCCCCCCGCGGTGGATGGCGCCAGCTTGGAGAGCGCATCCGGCAGCATCAGCCGGAACGCAAACACGGGTGACACATCTGAACGGTAGCTACCGGCCGGGCCCCCCTGGCTTGAGGCCACTGACATGCGGCTCGCAGTCGCATCGCCGTCGACTGCGTCGGCCTCCAGTCGTGGGAGATGGAGTGCCGATCCGCGAGGCGTGCTGCGTGGCGTGCTGCGTGGCGTGCCGAACGGCGTGTTTGCCTCGTAGCTGAAGAGGGAGCTGTCGCGCTGCGTGAGCGAGGGGCTGCATGCGTAGTCGCTACCACACGGCCGCGGCGGGTGGCTGGCCTTGCGCGTCCGGCGAAACACGCGCCGGTCAGATTCACTCTGGCCCAGCGCTGCGTCGCGCCTTCCCGGGAGCAGCGCAATCAGCTGCTCCAGCGCCGCCACCACCTCGGCACACTCCGGCCTGCAGGCACATGCACACGTCTCTCACTGGCGCGAATTTGCTTGGCGCGTGAACATCGCCCATCGCTCGGCTCTGCGTCTCCCAGCCACAGCACGCACACGGCGCTCGGAGTTGAGATCAATCTGCGGTGGCCGGGGGGGATGGGGCGCCGGGGAGGGTGGACCGACCGCACCTGTGTGCGGGCTGGGCTGCCCAACAGCGCTCCGTCAGGGTTTGTGCTCCCACAAGCACAGCCTCCTCACCGCGGGCCTGGCTGCGGATGTTGGGGCGCGGCCAATGCGGCCGCAGCCCGTCGTGCGAAGCGCACAGCATGGCGTTGAACGCGTCCATCTCGGCAAACGGCCGGCAGCCGGCGAACATCTCGTACATGACCATCGCGAGGGAGTACACGTCGGCCTTCGTGTTGTAGGGTTTGTGGCGGAAGATCTCCGGGGGCATGTACGGATAGGAGCCGGTTCCACCTGTCATGCGGAAGGACTCCTGTGGGTGCATGGCATCCTCTGCACGAAACGGTATGACGTGAGCTGCAGGCAGAGGTGGTGCACCCGGACCGCGCTCAAGTGGTGCAGAGCACAGACCATCGCCAAGCACAGCAGGCACCGAGACATGTGTCATCCATTGTGGGTGTCCCATTACAAGCAATTAGTCAACCGGTGGTACGGCTTGAGGCAGCGGGCACCTGCAGCATGCTACACGTTGTCGTACAGGTCTGTGCGATCATGCATCCGCATATGTCCCACCTGCCAGCTCGAATTCGAAGCTGGCCCTTGCTGGTCCCTGTGGTTTGTACCCGGGCAACTCTGATCACCCAGCTGCCCCCTTCGCTCCACGCCGTGTTGAATATGGGTAATGCAGGTGGGGCGTGTGATGCGTGTCACTGGCGTGTGTTTCACGCGAGGGGGGAGGCCGGAGCGCGTGCACGCGCGGGGCCAGCCGTGAGGGCCGCTCCGGCGTGCGACCGCCGGGGCGGGCGGCCTGAAAGTGCCGCCCGCAAGCGGCCGATCTTGCAGCCGGACATACCGTGCGTCGTGCGGATCCAGTTTACTCGCGATCAAAGCAAGGTTCGATTTCAAATGGTATGCGATGTTTCGACGGGCCGACGTGCCCAGCGCACGTTCACGATCGCACGGGCGGAGCGTCGACTGTTGATGGTTCGTGCGCCGCACGCGCATGCATATGTATATGATGCCTCGAAGACCACACAGTTTCGTGCTCTGGTAGTTACAAAAGAGTAAACGGGCGTAGCCGGGTAGCTGCCAGGGCCCGGCACGCCACTGTGCGCAGCGTGTATACGCGAGGTCTGCGTTTGTCAGACGCACCGTGTATTTGGTGAGTTCACAACGTTTACGTAGAGTGCAGTCAGGTACAGGATTGGCCGGGACGGTGGCTCCGCAGGCGCCCACATGTACAGCAGCGCGTACAGCGCGTACCATACAGCGCGTACCACTAGTATTTGCATGTCAACGTGCGGCCAGTACCCCGTTGGTGCGTTTGCAGCCACTGTAATCGCGGGCAACAGCTAACTGTTGCACCTTCACGCCTTCAAGGTACTAGTACTGTTGCATCATGCAGCACTGCACCTGGGCACGTGTTGCCTTTGGTGGGTATTGCCATGGAGACGTTCGATCGGTTTGATTGATGAATCAGTTTAATTGATCGAGGGCGTGCAGCCATCCTCCCAATAAACGCGTTTCAATGACCAGTGCACAGCTTGTGATCTTCTGGTATGATCTAGTTGCAATTGGGTCATCCAGATCCTGGCAAGAACGGTGCAACGGTCTTGGGAGTACTGGTACATTAATGTAATATTGTTGTTTGATTGCACGACACGCGACTGACGTCGACATGCCACTGACATGCAACTGGCCTCGTAATGTAGAGCCCAGCCACACCTCCGGCTCCGGCTCCAGCTCCAGGAGGTCCCTTGCTTGTGAGAGATCGTGGTGCAGCAGCCTGGCTGGCCCCCAGGTGTGCACGGCAGCACAGCACCCGATGTTGATCACTGAACAACGTGCCATGCAGCTATGCAGCAGCTGCAGCGTTCACAATGCTCCCAAAGGAGACTAGATGAGTGCTATATATATAGCACTCATCTAGTCTCCTTTGGGAGCATATATGAGCACGTGCTCAAATCCAAGAGCAAAGCCAGATCCCTTGCGCACGCGCAATTCAACAGTGCAATTAGACTCGAGTCTGCCATGATCAACAGGAGCGTCGTGAAGGACAGGCATCCGGCACTGACACTGGCCACACTTCGCGCATCTTGAATGCGCCCCATGCATGCTGATGAATCTCACCTGTGACTGCGTTGGTGGCGTGGCCGCCCACGGCGGGCACACCACCGGCCACTTGCGCATGCTCAGCGCGCGCCCCCTCCCCATCCCCGGCACGCTGGCAGCCGTGCTCCGGCGGATGCAGGGGCGCCGCGGCGGCGCTGCCACCGTCGCGCCGCACCGCGTCGCCCTCGTCTTCCGGGTCACCGCCAGCCTCCCCAGACGCCATGGCAGATTCACTCCCCCCTCGTTCCTCGTTCCCAAGATCCCCGGCAGGCACGCCGCCAGCAGGCGCCACCGACGGGCCAGGCTGGCGCCGAATCACCCGAGCCACCCCAAAGTCCGCCAGCTTGGCGGTCCCACTGCTGGTGAACGGGCTGCCCTGCACATGCTTGGCAGCTTCCTCGTGCTGCACACGGCAACAGCAGCCATGTCCCACACGTGCCGCCGAGATCACCCACACCTATCGCTTTGCACGGCACAGACGATGCTTCAATCGCCTCTCTGTCAGCGAGCACTGTGAACACCTCTCATGCAAACTGCCATGCCACCCGATTTCCAGCGCTCGGCTTGCCAGAGTGATGCAGAACCGACCACCATAGTAGATTCGGAGCACACACAGCACTGATGGCACACACAGCACTGATGGCACACCTGGACAGCCTGATGCACCTTTTCCAGTAATACGTTTGCCGGCTTGAGGTCGCGGTGGATGATCGGGTGCGGGCGAGTGCGGTGGAGGCAGTTGAGGGCGCGGGCGCAGTCGAGCGCGATCTCCAGTGCCCTCCGCAGCGGCGGCTGCGGCTGCAGCTGCAGAGCGTCTCCCAGGGAGCCGCCCTCGAGGACCTCGCTGACGATGGTGATGGGGTTGGAGCGGGTGCAGGCGCCGAGGAAGTGCACGATGTTGGGGTGGCGCAGCCTCGAGAGGATGCCGATCTCGGCGGCGAGCCGCGCCCGCTGCTGAGAGGAGCTCCCCGCTTTCACCACCTGCGGCTGCTCAGCGCTTGTGATCATGTGTCTCCTTATGAGGAGCATATGCAAGGCGTGGTATGCAGGAGACTTAGCACACCGGATTTGTCTGGCACACTTACTCGTAATGCTTTGCTTCTGTCATCAGTGTGCACACGAATTGGTGAATGGAATTTCATGCCAGGAACACATGGCAATTTTGCCCTGATGCAGCTTCTAGGGAGATGCAGTTCACAGCTGGCAATAGGTAGTTTGCTAAAATATTCTGGCGCAATGCTTGAGCCTGATGTGAGCTCGTGATGCCAGATTGGAGGACAACGGGTGTTCGCGGGGGCATTGGCATGCCACCCGTGGAAGAAGGGACCATGGTGCAGCCGTTTGAGGCGACTGGCCAGATTCAGAGAAGCAGAGAGTTGGTGTAGCAGGGAAGTCGGGGAAACACGGACAGAATCAGGGCACAGCAGACCAGCAGCGACAGCAGGAGGCGACAGGAAGCATATGCAACAGCTTGCCGTGTGCATCATGTTGGCGATCAGCGGCTTGGGAAAGGGCGGGTAAAAGTATGTTTTGAGCATTGGGAAGGTGCATTGGGACTTGATGAGTGCCAACAGTGGCACATCACGGAGAGCCAGTGCACGACATCCAGGTCAGGCTGACCTGGTGAGCGACCAGGCAATTTCACGGACGTACACCCGAGCCCACATCGCGGAGACGAAACATAAAAGCTGAAACACAGCAACCTTCAAACGCTTGGGAACCGGCAGATGGGCATTCAAGCATACGGACGTGGAGCACCTTGATGGCGACAGGAGCACCGTTCCAGCGACCCTTGTGCACCATACCAAACTGCCCTTCGCCGAGCATAGACTCCATTAAGAGGTCATCTGGATGTATTTCCCATGCGTGCTCGCTGCTTGCTTCCTGGTCCCGTGGGGAGCCTGTGTGCAGGCGCTGTGGAACTAAAATTCCTTCCGGCGTGGGTGTCTCTTTCAATTGCTCTTCGCATACGAGCTGCGCGCTACGGACGATGTCTACGGAAGCTTGCGAGGCATAGTGCATGATCACTACGCCAAGTATCTGGGGTTTCCATACGTCAACGAAGCACGACTGCCATCATTGCAGGATGTCTCGGGTATGTCCGGACCGAGCAAGTGCAGCTCTGTAGCTGCAGCTCTGTAGCCATGCACCGGTCGCCCAACACAGCCTGCTTGTTAACGCGTCACTCGTCCGTTATCTTCCTTGCCACGCTCAAACGTTCTACTGAACAGTCTGTGGCCATCGTATGAAGAACAGCGTTGCTGGCTCCACCGCAAATTACACTACAAGCGATGCCGCTGGTATATATGCATGTACGTACGGACCCAGGTTTCAGAGTCGCGTTCACACCTAGAAGAACTTCACGTGAGCAATGTATGTGCTCGCCGTTGAGAAATTTCGAACTCAGACCGCGCCTCCTGCGCTATTCATGATCACCCCTGCAAGCAACAGCTGCAGGCACCGTCGAACCAGCAGTTGCCGAACGTTCGTGTGCCAGAATGTTCCCGGGACGTCCGGATGTAACGCAGAGTCCACCGCCTTGGCTGACGAGTTGTTTCATCCCAGGCTCGAGCGTGCGCGGCAGGTGGGCGTGACGGTTGAGGTAGCGCTGATCACTCCACACAGCGCTGCTAGCACGTTGACGTTGTCGGACTCATGGCTGCATATTACTCCCGGCGCCGTAATCGAGTCGTGCCAACGCAAGGCAATATTAATGCTGTAGACGCTCATTCGCATGCCTACTTTGTTTGACCGTCCTGGCATGAAAGGGTGACGACGTCGACGTCGACGGCAGCCCCATATATATGCTCAGCATCTGGAGCGCCCTTTCTGTAAAGTACATATGCATCTTGCAACAAAGGGACGCGTGGATTTCAGTAACTGTAAATACGAATATGTATATGATTAAATCTGTTCTCTGAAGAACCGCCGCAGACTTAAAGGGAAAAAGCGTAAAGGAAACATCGATATCGGGCATTTCCATATTGGATATGTATCATGCCAAGATTTTCCTTTCGTTTTTGTCATTGATCCAACGCCATATGTTGACTTTTCTCCCACTGTGCTGCATGCACCTATCAGTGCTTGTTTTCTGAGAACAGCGGATTTGACGGGCGCAGATGACAAAACGATGGGAAAATGTCTAAACACATCAGGGACGGTGTTCCCAGGGCCGCACAGGGGTGGAGAAATTGGAAGCATCAGACAAAGCAGGGCCCCCCACAGAGCCTCGATCTCTGTCGGAACGGCGCGGAACAGGAGCATCTGTTGACGCATTCACAGGCATGAGACCAGCCCGGCAGACACAGGGGTATGGCGAGAAACACATAAATGAAAAGGAATCGGGCATCATGTTCAGCACATGCCACATCTACATTTACATGCACAGGGCGTGCACACCGCGGTCCACCAGCAGCCACATTCGGTGTGATCCCACTCATGCATGCCACGCAGGCCGCTGTGCTCGCAGCACAGCCAGCCACAGCGAGAGATGAGTCATGCCACATGATTCGGCGAGTCACACCCCAGAACGAGTACCGGCTGCAGCGGTCCTGTGCCGCGTGAGGAGCATGAAAGCACAGCCGCGTGAGGATGCATGCACCACCATAGGCGAGATGTAGATGGCTACATGCCTCCAACGAATGCGGCTCGGGACTGACAACAGTGCAGAAGGAAACGGGCGCCATGTCAAAACCGAACGGTCAGCGGCCACAGCGAGAAAGTGAGTGCAATTGCAGCAGCCCCGCATGCAGGTTGGTGCTCTGGCGGGGCCCCTCGGAGTCCGCCGCCCCTTGGATCGCGTATTGTGTAGGCAGCGAAGACTGTGGCGGACATTCGGCCCATGCACGATGTGCCTGCGTGGGTGCGGGATAGGAGCATCTCCGGTGGTGACATGCTCTCGGACGTCGGCATCTTCGCAGCAAGCGATCACTGCCGCATTGCCCATGCACGGCAGCTCGTCCGGTCTGTCGCCGGCATCGCCGCAGCGGCCATGTTATAGGCCAACGACCCATTTGCCATCACGTCTTCGGGGTCCGCATGCCTACCGCCCATTCCCCAGACTTTATCGGTGCAGCCCTGCAAGAGTCTCTCGCTGCATCGGATGCTTGGATATCCTGGCACAGGCTGCTACGGCCATTGCACTTCAGCATGCGCCAGAGAGGTGAGGGCAGGACACCCGCCAGCGATCCTTGTGTCGTGTCATCGTTCTCAGATAGTATGGAAGCCGATGGCCGTGCAATTTTGACACGACGCCCGTTGTCTCAGTGTCCAGAGGCTCCCGCCTCATCGCCTCGCTCGGGGTGTCACGCCACGGCAGAGCAGAGCGGCCGTCTCCCTGGCAATATTACAATACTGCTGCCATTCGCGCAGGCATCCGGTGTGCAGAACTTGTACAACGGAGCGTGCGTCAGGAACCCCACCCTGATAGCCACCTCCCTTTATGCTGGTCGCCTTCGTAAACGCCGCCGAGCGGCCACTACATCGCGAAACCCGGTCGCTCGCGGCCTTCTCCTCACGGACCCACTCTGCGCACCCTGTGCTGCCGCCGTCTCTTCCGTCGTCCATCCGATTATGCCGTTGCGCTCGTCACATCTCCTACATGACCACTGCTTCTTTCACGGCGCCACTGCCTTGCAGAATTCAGGTTCGCTACGGACTCCCAGTCGACTTTCATGCGGATCACCCTGTCGAGCATCACTGGCGCTACATCGATCACCTGCTCAGTGCCTGCGCCTTGACCTTCTGCCGGCCGCTATGGTGGACCCTGATGCACTGGCGGTTTGCGATCGCGCACTCCCGGACGGTGGTGCTTGCTGCGACGTTGCCACGGTATGTGCAGTCCTCCTTGACCTTGTCACGGCGCTTCAAGGTGTTGCATCACTGCGGGTCCGCTGCCTCTGTGACCCCCTTGTCGCTGCCTTCCTGCGTGTGCCATCTGCATGTGTGGCCACATATCTGATATCCCTGTCAGCCTCTTCTGATGGCACATGTGGTGTCTGCCTCCCAGACTGGTCCCGCCTTCGTGCGGGGCTCACTGCCTCCGTGCCTTCCTTCCCGGACGTTGAGTACCCCCCAGCTTGTAACGATCTGTTGGGTGCGGTTGCCACATCCCCCCTCTCCTTCCTACCAGTACCACTAGGGGTGCTGTTGCCAATGCTCGCTTGGCGTGATGCCCCAATTGGGGGGGGGGGGTTGGCTGGCCATTTTTGGTGAGCAGCTCAGAGATCTCGGATGTCTTGGTTGATGCCCACGGAACAGGGCCTGGACGAGAACGGTGGATATGCATGGTGCTGTCTTACATTCGGACTGCAGAGGGGGAACGCTTGAGTGGTGATGTCCAATGTCTTGTGTTTTAGCCTCCACGGTCATGGAGGCTTGCCCCATGTGGGTTGTGCAAGTGACTTTTCCTGCGTAAAGGATGGAACTCATCTGTCATATCCAGGGAAATGGTGCAAGCCTCTCCATGTGGCATCAGCGAGGTCACACAAGAGACCGGGTGTGCTCACACACTGCAACATGCTCTGTGGTGCTGAACGGGGGGGGGGCACACTGATGTATGTAGTTACATCGAAGAGGGGCATGGTCACAGGTGCATCACGCCACAGCGTACAGGTCTCGAATCAGACCACCCTATCATACAACCTCTGCATACGTCCCT
>JAUMHO010004396.1:0-15249 GCA_032360965.1 Ulva armoricana | reverse complement strand
GACTACGTTCGGCTGGGCAGGTGTGTTCGTGCGAGGCTGTCCACAGTGGCGCGCGCAGTCGTAGAAGGATCTCGGCACTGTTACACCAGTGTCTCAAGGTGGCCATACTCTCAATGAGGGCGCTGAGCTGTAAAGGGCAGATGCACAGTGCGCATGTTGAGCGAGCAGAGTCCCGCTCGCATGCGTGTGGATTTCACCGTACGTATACGACATGCACCGGCTCCGGAAGCACAGATCTGTACTGAAAATGTGCGCACGGAGTCGCTTGTTTAGGCACGGCATCCATGACAGCCAACCACGAGCGACGAGAACGCCAAGACAGCACTCAAAAACAAAATCACCGCACAGTGAAGATGTTCGTCGCGTGTATGATCCACGGAGTGTGTCAGTAAATACTACGTACTGCTGTAAAGTTTGGAGCAATCCCGGTAGATGAACGCTGCAACGCGCCTTTCCGTTGTCGGAAGTAAGTTGTTATTGGTTTCAGCCCGGGGTGATGCCTGCGATGTGAGTCCACAGTGCGTTTTGCGAAGCCAGCTTCTTCGTGAACTCGCCAACACATCCAAGGCCGCAGAACATGCGATGGTCCCTCTGCACGTAAATGCATTTCATGTCTGGATGGGATTTATCCAAAATCAGGGGCGTGAAGCTACAGCAGAACATACAGATCATGGCGGAGATCGAGGTGTTGCACAGGAAGAAAGAAGCACCGATGCGAGCCGTTCGTCAGCCTCACTCGCGGCAGCAGGGCATGCAGCACCAGTATGTGGGTATCAGGCATCTGGTTTCACGCTGCCAGAAGCTTCACCGGCGCAGCGGCTGTGTCAGCTCGTCATCGTGCGTGCCACTTGCATGCCTAGCTGCAACTCTCGTGCAGTGTGCCTGGTCCTTGACTTGGCCCCCTTAGCGACACGGGGATTGCGAACGTTCCTCCGTTTTACACTGAATGCCGGTGCTGGATACGTGCAAGACTGGTCAGACCTCGAGTGCTTCTGTCGTCACTTTGCGATCGGGCAGTTCGGGCAATTCGGGCGGTGTCTTCTGGCACCTTGTCAATGTGACACTGAGCACCGCATGACGACGTGCTCCATGCTGGCACGCAGGGACTCCAGTGTCTCCGCTGTGACCGCTCGAGCGCCACTCCAGTGCCACCGCTGTCGTCCGCTCCGACCAGTAGGGGTGCTGTGGCCGATGCCCGTTTGGGTTTGGCGTGATACCCGATTCCTTTTGTTTGTTTGTGTTGTACCCCGGAGTCACATGCTGTTTTCGAGCACGCATTCCCAGCTGGTGGAGCCTGCACTGATGTTGCAACAAATTACACAATACCCTCCTCCTCGACCCTGTCCTTGTGCAGGGGGGGAGTGGCTACATCACGACTGTGCTCCGCTGAATGTAGGTGCTCTTGTTGCTGATTGCATTGCATGTGTACATTGCATCCTTGTTGGACTCCTGGCCAGCATCCTCGGACGTGCGGTGTCCCAGCGGTACGTGTAGTGTCACCCTCCCTTAATGAACGCTTGGGGCATGGCTCACTGGTGTTTCACTTTCCCCGCCACCCACTCTTCATCCCATTCGTACGGTTGGGCTTTTTGATGTGGTTTTTTTACGGCGATTGCGGCGATGGGGTTCCCCCGTTCCCCTCGAGGGGTAGATCTACCCCTTTAGCTTTAGGTTTCCGCAACCCCTTTTTCTGCCCCCCTCCGGTAGGGATGCAGCGCCCGATCCCCGTTTGATTCCGGCGTGACTCCCGTTTTTGTTCCTTTCTGCATACCAAGCAACTGTACGCAAAGCCTGCCCTAGACATTCGGTCAAGTTCCATATGCATGGTGCTTGGTACGCGAACAACCGAAGAAACGCCCGGCGCTTCCATGGTATGTGCACCGTCCCTCGTACAGTACAGGCTGCAGACGTCCTGATTGATGAAGCCACGAGGCAGTCGCAGTCGGCCGAATTGGCGAGCGTCCTTCAGCAGACCGCCGCTACTGACGTTCCCGGCATCTATGATGAGGTATGCACCGCCCATGCCGCGTTTGTTCGCATCTCTGGGGGCAGCCCCCTTACCGCTGCTCAAGGCACTGGGCCTGTTTGGCTAATCGGAATCTCTGGCGACCCGCAAGTTGGACAATTCCTGATAGAGTTCCCACACACTGGTGCATGTCGCTGCTGAATACTGCCATATATCAGTGTCCGTAGTTACAACGATGTCTGCAGCTACAGCAGAGATGCGAGGAGAAAGGTGCAGCATCTTAAACAGGTCACACCTTGAGTCACACGCGGAATTCCCGTTCAGTATGTGTCTGTATGTTTCACCAGTGGAGCCGCAGACGCGCGACAGCGATTGTACGGCCCTAGATCCCGCAGACGCTGTGGACGTGACCATAGGACACACCGATACAAAAACGGTACACATGCGCCAGTCCACGCCAACGCAGCTGCGCTTGTGCGGACACCCGAGTTCTGCCCTCATGCATATGTAACAGCATGCGGCCAGCTGGACACCCTCGAAACCTTCAACAAAGTCCCCAACAATCACTGTTGCGCAATCGCTGTGGAAAGAGTGTGCATTCCGGCAATCACCACAGCCCCCTCTGCCTGCTGCAGGTCCTCTCGACCCTCCCAGAGCACCTGCTGCTGCCTGTGCTAGCACAGATTCCCCTCGCCCATTCGTTCTGTCACCTTCCCCCCTCCTTCCATACCCTGGCCCTCCGCGCCCACCTCCCATCCATCGACTCCCACCACTCCCTCACACTCCCCGTCCTTCCCCCGCAGCTCCTGCCAGCGGCCCTCGCCGCCACAGCCCCCCTGAGCTGCCTGGAACACCTCTCCCTCGCCTCCACCACCCTCCCACCTGCATGCGTCCGATGCATGGACCCTCTCACAACGCTGTCGGCGCTCACGGCCCTCGATGTGAAGCTCACCGTCTTCTCCCACAGCTCAGCCGCATCCCTCGCCGACGTGCTGCCCGATATGCGGCAGCTGCAGAGCCTCGACCTCAGCGACAACCGCATTACGCCCTCATGCATACAGCTGCTGGCGCCTGCGTTGTCAAATAGCACTGTGCTGCGCTCCCTCAGTATCTCCCGCATCTGCGCACGGCCGACGGCCGTCGGCGGGTTGGGCGACCTCCTGAGGCAGCTTGCGCATGCTGTGGTGCCCCTTCGCCTCCTCACAGCCCTCCGTGTGGGCGTACTGAACGCCGACATATCCACCAACATGGTCCGCCGTGGCGATATCAACATAGACGCCGAGCACGTCTCCATCCTCTGGCGGAGCATCCGGGGTCTGCCGCGCCTGCAGATTCTGGAAGTTGACATTCCGAGGGTACAGATGTCACCAGAGCAGGCTGTGGCTGTGGCAGACGCGTTGGCGTGTAAAGAGCGACTGCACCAATTGCACCTGGGCCTTCCGTTCAGGCTGCTTGAGATTCCACGTGAGGTCAGGCCACCACATGCCGGCCGGCGGGAGTCGATGGACTCTTTGGACGTCCTGGGCCGCGCTGTGGGCTGCTGTGGGCTGCTCACCGCGCTGCAGCTGCGATTCGGCGAGGCAGAAGGCCCTGGCGCCAGGGACATGCTGAGCCGCGTCGCCGCGCTGCCTGTGCTGCGTGACCTGCGGGTGCTGGTGGAGGCTGGCACGACTGAAGAGTCCGCTGCTTGCGCTGTGAGCGCTGTGGCGGAGGCGCTGCCGAGGATGACGCAGCTCACGCGGCTGCGTATGCTGGATGAGGGGCGCCTATTCTGGCTGCGACCGCTGCTGTGCCTCGGCGCTGAGTCCGCTCGTCTTCTCGCGGAGGCAGCGGCGGCCGCACCTCAGCTGCGCGCGTTGCACCTGCCGCTCACGGTGCACGAAGACGGCACGACGCGGCTCGTGCGCGTGCTGTGTGCTGCGACGCAGCTGAGCGTGCTGCGCGTCTCGCTAAGGGTACATTTCAAGCGATCAGCGCCCAACTGTGCGGTCGCCCTGCGCGAGGCTTCCCCTCTGATGCCGTACACGGACACGATTGATGTATGGTGTGTGAACAGCCCGATGAGCCTTCAGCCAGTCACTGCAGCTTGTACAGACCTGAGGTGTCTCCGGGCCCTGACGATCGACTCCACGAGGGTCAGTGAACCGTCTGAACTACAGGCCATGCTTGACTGCATACCGTGCATGACATCCCTGCAGCAGCTGACATGCGAGCTGAGACTGTCTCGCCGCTACCGGCACGATGGCGTGGCTCCGCCGCTACAACTGCAGCAGTTGTGCGAGGGTTTGGGGAGGCTCAGCGCGTTGAGTAGTCTCGCGTGGAACTGCACTGGGGCAGACAAGGGCCGCTACCAGAAGCAGGTGGTACAGGGCTGCAGTGCGCTGAAGGGGCTGGCGGTGCTGAAGCTGGGAGAGCTGCAGGAGGAGGCTCTGGCAGAGTTTGAAGCGATTGTGCCACAACTGCCGCTGCGAAAGTTGGAGGTTATGGGAGTGCCGGCGGAGGCGTCGAGGACAGTGGCGCGGGTCGTGCGGTGGCTGCCTCACCTGTGCGTGCTGGCGGTGAGGTTTTCAGGTGACCCGCCGCTCGTCACGGTGGTGCGAGAGGCGGCGATGGCGTTGCCGGCATGCATGATGCAAGTGCATGAGTAGCCGCGCTGCGCTTCCACCGCAAGTTCGCAGGATCAAATGGAGATTAACAGATCAGAAATCTGTTCGCAAACGCCGTTGCGGTAGTGTTGCGGCTGCGCTCACCGTGGTGGTTTATTGCGGCTGTTTAGCTTGTGGCAGTGTGGGCGGGTGTGAACATACTCTGCAGGCGCCGCTCTGCTCGCCTCGACCAGCGACAGCTTTCAGGCGTAGAAATGAGATTTTTTTTTGTGAAAAGAGGTGCAGGGCAATGGCAGTGTCCCACGTGTAACCTGCCGCACTGTTGATCATGTGGGGCTGTGTCAAGTCAAAGCATTTGGAAGTCACTCCAGGTTCCAAATGCATTGACCTGACTTTTGTAATCATGTCGTTCTGGTGTGACACGGACAGCAAAGCAACAGCCCGGCATCGTCAATTTACAAGTCAGTGCGAGCAAAACAGGCCCATCGCGATACACACGCAATAGTCACCTTGCCCACAATATGTCGCCCTGCAAGCCGCACAATACATGCACACATTAAATTGCCGAGAACCCTCTATATATCCCTCTACGACTGCGTGCGACACTGTGGACAGCCTCGCACGAGCACACCTGCCCAGCCGAACGTAGTCAGCGTTCGTGGATTGCAATTTCTGGAAATCGTAGAGCTCTCTTCCCTCGTACTGGTCAAGCGCAATAAGCGCTCACCAGGCGTGCTGTGGTCTTCGCAAGACACTCAAACGCCACACCGCATCGTACGGCACGAAAGCCTACTGTCGCGCCTCTCGGACATCATGATTTGATTCAATTTTGGCAAAAGGGACCGGGAAGTGCTCCCGTGTCCTAAACTTCTGTGGGTGCGACTGCACCAGGTGCGCAACACAGCCAACGCCCCGCGCGACGTCGCAACGAACATAGCAGCAACTAGGAGCCATCGAAACCTTCGATGACTGGAGAAAAGCCGTCAGCGCAACTAGTGGCCTGCCCAACATAACCATTGGCCTCCCAACATGCATGTTGCGGACCTCTCCATCGCCCTTCACGCAGATGCTCAGTACACAAGAACGTAACAGACGAAAGCACTGCTGCGGCATGGGTTAGCCTTGGCTGCTATGAGTGCCACGACTTTCACCTCCCGCTCCGGAGGCTGCACCAATGCACGGGCTCACTGAGCCACGCTAACATAGCGGCCCCCTGTAGAGACAGACCCCGGCCACGTCCAACTGCGGGCAACTCACTGCTCAGCGCTGCAACATCCTTGCCCAAGAAGCGAGCGCCGACCCCAGACTGGATGCCACCTTGCATGTGCAGAGCACTGGCTTGGTACACTGTGTGAGGCGGGGCTGTCGCTTGCTGTCCGAGTCCTGGTGGCATCCAGTTCGGGGTCGGCACTCGCTTCTTGGGCAAGGATGTCGCAGCGCTGAGCGGTGAGTTGCCCGAAATTGGATGTGCCCGGGGTCTGTCCCTACCGGGGGCTGCTACGTTAGCGTGGCTCAGTCAGCCCATGCATTGGTGCAGCCTCCGGAACGGGAGGTGACAATCATGGCACACATGGCAACCGAGGCTAACCCATGCCGCAGCAATGCTGTCGTTTGTTATGCTCTTGTGTACTGAGCGGCTGCGTGACAAGGCGATGGACAGGTCGGCGAAGACCTTTGTGCATGTTCGGTAGGCCACTGGTTGGATGACACCCGGAGGCCCTCACTTGCATGCTACCCGGATGACATTGCAAGTCCTCACCCGGGCTTGCTCCCATATGTGCTCATGTCATAAACATGACATATACTACTAGTAACGGCGTTCCCGGCTAGTGACGCGACGCGCAGATGGCACACACGGGGTACTCTGGAGCGAGACCGGTGTGCAACAAGGCAACCCCATGAGGCCGCTGCTCTTCGCAATGACGTACCAGCCCACGCTGCACGCGGCGCAAGAGCACGCAGCGGAGGCAGTCGTCGCGGCGTGCCACGACAACACCAACCTTCAGGGGTGAGAGGAAACTGTCGCCGCGGGTGCGAAACGCATCATGTACCACCATCCATTTTGGCCCCGCAAGACGCTGGTCTTCTGTGTGGATCGCGAGAAGGCCCGGAACGGCGCTGCAAAGCTCGGGGTGACAACCGCGTCAGGCGGCATCGTCGCATGCGGCACGCCGATGGGACATGCTGATTTCATAACTGAGCACATCCTGCTGCGCTGCGGCGGCACATGTGCGGAGATCGGCAAGCTGGTAGGATTGCCACTGGATCCACAGACACAGTGGATCGTGCTGCACAATTGCCTTCAGCACCATGAGGCTCACTTCATCCGGAACACCCTGTGCAATCTCCCGGAGGTGCCGCTGCGCCAGGTCGAGGACGCGCTACTCCGTGCCATGTGTGACATCGTGGGTGTCACGGACCTCACAGACCAACAAAGGGTGTAGGTGCAGCTCCCGCACCGGCACGATGGCATGGGGTTGCAACACTTCAGCGAGGATGTCGCAACAGCTCCATGGCGCTCGTCCGCGGCCCTCGCTCACGCAACGCTGGAGGGCGGATCCGACAACGCCCAGCTTTTCAGAGGCGCGACGGAGGTCGAGTCACGCGAGTCTCTGAACTGGCGAGGCATGGCCGCCAGGCGTTGCCCTTGAGGCATGGCCCACTGTGCAAGGCATTGCCGATAGTCCAGATGACCCAGGTGAGTTAGCAAAATGCGATCCTGATGGCAAGGCGTTGCGGATGACAGCCCGGCAACAGTTGCTTTCGCATGCAGATGTAGACGCTTGCGCAGCTGCCCTCTTCGCAGCATTCGAGGCAGAGGCGAGAGGGTCGTCACTGCAGATGCGGTCTACAGCTCTTGCAGACCTCGCCCGCCTACGCAGCTACGCCGGGTCGCTTGCGTCGGCATAGCTCATTGCCAGACCGAATCCGGCGGAGCTCAAAGCTCTGGAGTTGTGCATCAGTGCGCAACTGCGCCTCGGGAAAGACCTCATCGCGGGCCGTGACAGAGACCATGCCTGCGTGTGCGGCCGATCAATGGCGGCAGGCGGCACCCATTCTATCATTTGTAGTGCGCTGTGGCACACAGTGGTGGCCCGCCACGACAACATGGCCGAAGCCTTGCTCCGAATCGCCGACCGCGGCAGTACCGCAGCCACCCGTGAGCCGCACGTGAAAAAGCTCCCCTAGCGGCTACATGCAGCTGGCCTGCCGGCCTTGCCCGCCCAGCCTCTGACGGCCCCCTCCGGAGGCAGGCGACTGCCCGCGCGCGCAAACTCCCCCGCCGCCGGCGGCCCCTCTCCCACCTCCGCCTCGGCTGTGCCTTGTACCCTTCATGGTACCCAGGCTCCCTCTGAACACTCACAGCAGCCTCTCCCCGCTCATTCTCGGACACCCCCTTCCCCAAACCGGCCCATTTATGGCGATCCCCACGCAGGGGGTTACCACGTCTCCACTCTCAGCAGGCAGGGGGGGTGGGAGGCTTGCGGAGAGGTGGAGCGGGCGCGGTGTCCAGGGGGGGGATGGCTAGGTGGCATCAAGTGTGACGCGTGGCATCGAGAAAAGTACTTTGGCCGAAGCGGAACCAGAGCTTCGTGTGTTGAGGCTTCAGAGCCTGTCTCAACAAGTCCCTGCGTGCCACCGCGGCGCGGCAAAGTCCTGTGGTATCTAGTCTGTGCCTGAGATGGCAGTGGGTGTGGGGACAGGTCGGATTGCGCGGGAGCACACGTGTGTCTCCAGGGTGTATGGGTACAGGATTGCAGCGTTTATCAGTAAAGAATGTGACAAACTTCACAGCAACACTGACACATTGGTCCACCAATCGGGAGCCAGCAGATGCTTGATTTGGTTACACCTGGACGATTTACTCTGAACGTCAAACGGAACTAAAGCTACCTCTTTGGAGGAATCGAGAATGAATTCAAGAGCACATGACCAGCCCTGCCTGTACCCCCTGCACATCTGAATAAATGAATCGGTTTCTGACATATGTCATACGAAGCACCTCGCTGGCTACCTCCATGCACCCATGATGTCCACCAGGCATGGTTCCACAACCAGCGGGCCCGCGCTGTAATGACGTCAGGATGGTTTACTCCTGGCAGCTCCAGCACACGCTTGAGTGGTCGAGCATGCTGGCGAGCTGAGGCAGGCCGCCAACACTGCACTGCCCGGCCGCTGCGCACCTACCGAGCCGCATCAAGAAATAGATTGCATGTGTATTCAAACACACAAGCAGTATACTGCATGCGACATGGCTAGGTAACCTGCCGTCGCCATTCCCACAGCCCATGCCAGCACTCACCAGTGTTTCTCTGACTGCCCTCCCAAAGAAATCCTACTTAAATTGTTCAAACACATTGACAAGTCCTAACGCTACGTGCAGAGTGACGACAGAAGGGGCTGTTGCAGTTTTGCATTGCGTAGGGTGGACTCAGTCTGATCTCCGCTGTGTGAGCGCTCACAGACCACTGGAGATCTGGGGGGTGGGCCTTCAAGAGCCTTCCCTATGCTCTCACTTAACACCATGCTTCAAACCCATGCAGTGCAATACACTACGTGAGCACCCTACCACCGCCGTACGAGTGGAAGTGACTCGCATCGGTAGTGGAGGAGCACTGCATAAAGACCACTTGTAGTAGCATCCTTGCATGTGTGGCTAGTCCTCATGCTCCTGCAACGGGTTCATGCATTTGTGTTACTTCCGGAGCAGGCCTGGAACGCGGATGCGTAACACCTGAACAGAAATGTCCTGTCTGTGGCAGGCCAGAAACGTGGTGAGTGCTGGCGAACTCAGAGGAGTAGGGGCTTCCACGTGCCCTCCAAGACGAGGTAAAGCAATTGGGTACCGTTGTATGGAATTGCACCAAGGCAGCAGCATACGTAGGTCATCAGATATGCACTGCCAGTGATGTGTGATATACCAGAGGCACACGAGCCCGGCAGCAGTCCTGGGGCAAAGGAAGAGGGCAGTGGAGGAAAGTAGGGTGCTAGTGGGACGCGCGTGCGCCAATTGGGGCGGCCGCTCGGGATTCGCACCATCTGTCGGCCGCGCAGGCTGGGCACCATGCCCTGGTGCAAGCTAGGAGGCCTTCAGAACTCAGTGGGTGTATCGATGGAGCGGCGGGATTGTGGCGGGTCACTGGCGGTGTCCGCCTGTGGGGCCAGCACGTTGGCGTCGGGAGGGCAGCAGAGCTGCGCGAGCGCCGCCGGCTGTGCGCAGATGCCGCCCGTCTGCTGCGCCAGCCTGCATCCCGCGGCAGCCGTGTCAGCATGCTGCCGGGTGCGCTTGCGTGCGAGTGCGCCACGGCGTCCACCAGCGGTAGTTTGACATGCAATTGGTCGCTTATAAGCAGCGATACGCTCAGTAACTAGATCCGGACGAAGCGATAAACCGCGTTCCTAAGCGGCTGTTCGTCACTTGCTAAGCGATCCCTGCCAGAACCAGGCCACTTGTTTACAACGAGCGAGCGACACGATCGCGTGTGGACCATGGCCTTATCGCCTCTTGGGGTCTGATCTGCCTGAAAGGGTCCAGGCATGCTGTCATGCGTACATGAAGAAGTGGCAAGAGGCCAATGCAAGCTGCTAGCACGGCCGAGGCGGCTTCTGTACTGCAGATACGGTCAGTCCTAACCGCGTCGTCAGCCTTGTAGCTACAATTAGCCATAACTGCGTCAAAGGGTCAGTTGACGAACTAACTGTTGACTCGCTTCACAGGTTGCTCCAGAAAACAAGACTCTCTCATGCTACAAGAACTGAGCGGTTTCGAACGGCTTGTACTTGAGCATGCTATGAATTTGCTCAACCTTCGCTTGATCTTATAATCATGGATTGTGTCGGATAGGCACGAAAGCAAGAGGGTCCACGTTTATCGGTGATCGCCACAGAAAGACGAGATGGGCGCCCGGGACATTCACGGTTGGTATCACTGCTCAGTACAACTAGAACAATTGTTAACAGCCACCGATGGCCGGAACAACATGTCCAAATGACTAGGTTGGACCTAGAGTCCGGATGGGGACCACCTGATAAACACTCGGATCCACTGGTGATCAGAGCACCGCTACCATTGGGGTTCGCATGCGGGCCCATTGCAGACGAGCCTGCTGCATGCATGCGTGCGCCTTGTTTCGGCCATCGCCTCCGACAGCATGAGGGCTCAGCAGTGGCCGTACGGGAAAACTGGGTGAGGGCAGCATGGCCGCCCGCACCACACTCAGGAGCACAGAAACGGATGCGAATCACACTCGAGCCACCGTCGTTGTGAGGCGGCGCCAATGCAGAGGGTCAAGCGCACACTCGTCAAACTGATCGAACTCTTCCCACGTCCGGATCTTGGTCGTGCCGCCCCCGCGTGACCGCTTGACCGCAAAGTCCTCCCGCGAGCGCGTGATGTAGTGGAACAGCGCCACCTTGGCGGTCGGGTGCGTCGGTGCGTTGAAGCCTGGTGCGCCGGTGCAGAATGCTCCGTCGCGCCGCTGCCGAATCTTCGGCCGGGCACCATGCGCAGCAGCGGCGGCAGAGATGGCCGGGGGGACCTCGGTGCACATCTTCCGCTTCGTGTACTTGTGAATGGTCTTCCTGTCTTCATCGACCGTGAGGCGGTCATCCCTGCATGCATAGCTGCCGTGCGGCACCTCTGGACACGCTGCGCCGTTTTGCGGTAGCATAGGCGGCAGGGACCAGCGATGATATAGATCTGGAGCAGCCATGGTGATAAGAAAAGACTTCGGATACGGGTCACCTGTTACGTATGCGGAGGCTTTGTACCAGGTACGCCGTGAACGTAGTGCTAGTTTGCTTCGTATGACGCATGACGAATGCTTGCGTACGCCGTAATCTATCCCAGGAAAATTCGCGTTCACTGCGCTCACGAAAGGTTGGCCTACCGAAGTCGGGTCGACGAGTGTCGAGTTGGACCTCACGTGTCGAGTCGAAATTCCCTGGTCGACCTACTAGTCCGGATCCAGTCAGAACTCCTGAGCGTCCTGAGTTTGTGCCCAATTCTGATTCACCTGTGGCGTTGTTGGGCTAGCAGCGCTGCCTACTAGTAAATCTGGATGAGACGTGACGTGTATGGTGGGCGGCATGCCCACCCCCTGCAGGGCTACCTGTAGTTGATATGCATTATTCCTGACCTCACAACCCGCATTCATGGTTAAAACAGCTTTCGTTATGGACCAAAATTACTTTTGTCCATAAAGGGTGTAAATGTAAATGTAAATGCGACCCTTACTTTCCATATACTACAAGGACCTTGACATCTCTGGATAACCGGGACCACGGGCGGGAACGGGTGTAAAGGGTGACCCTGCTTCGGATGGGTAATCCGGTAAGACGGTAACTTGAATCTTGGATGGAGTAAGTGATTAAGTCATGGCAGAGTTCAGGTGATGACTGTGTCTCGGATGGAGGTGCTTGGCACTTGGCTTTACACCACTGCAGAAGATCGGGGGCATGGCGGTGATCCGTTGACGCAATGTGCCGTGTGACATGCTCGGCTTAGAGCTGGATTGTTGTAAACGCAACAACATCGCCAACCCGTCGGAGCGGCTCTGCTGAGTTGAGGTCACCATGGAGTTCCTTCGAGAGCGCATGCATGGCGCCGTGGATAGCGCTCCTTTACATGCATGCATGCGCCGTAGTGGTGGCCAGCGATCGCACCGGAACTCAAAGTTGTGGGGGTGGTAGGCGATGTTGGTGAGGTAGAACGTGTTGGCGATCGTCTTGATCCAGGGGCTGCCGTGGCCGGAGCAGCGGTCGTACGAGCGCAGCATGCCTCCCGCCGCCGGCCGCCGCTCGTGGCCGCTCGGGCCGACGACGACCCAGTGCACCGACAGCCCCGCGTGGGCCTTGTAGCCGTCCAGGAAGTCCGGGAGCTTCTGGTCCGGCCTGCACGCATGTAAAATGTGAATGTAAAATGTAAATGTGACACTTACTCGCCATATCCTACAAGGACTTTGACATGTGCGCGGCTGCAGTGTTTGAGCATGGCCGTCGCACTGGAAATGCCGCAGTGGAAATGGCAGTGACACCGGGGATCGAGTCCAGGAACTTGAGTGTCGCATCAGAACGGCTGGTACCTGGTGAAGCACCGAGATTGGCCGGCATTGCTCACTATTCGCTCGCACCGGGGGAGACCGTTTGCATGAAGCGGGGGGGTGGAAGCGTGGCACACTACAAGCCGCAGAAGGGCTGGAGTCTGGGGCGGCAGCAGGAGGCCTAGGTGGCTCGTGCCGGAGCATAAAGAGTATACTGCCGGGATGCACAGCAGGGCAGCTACAGGTCCACATGTGAGGGAATCAGACAGAGAGCCCTGCAGCGAGTGGACCAGGCACACGGAGGGTATGTTGCCGATGCAGCTGCGTGATGATCAGAACAGCGGTGCAACTGCCTGTTGCGCCGTGAACTGTAACTGTTGCGCCGTGAACTGTAACTGTTGCGCCGTGAACTGTAACTGTTGCGCCGTGAACTCTTCGGGCACCGCAAGCCGCAGCAGCGCTACCGGGACTAGTAGCTCTGGCTGTTCCAAGCTGGAACAAGGGGCGTGGGCAGGAGGTGTTTCGTTACGGAGCAACCTTGGATGGGTTCACAATTGAGTTGCAAGTCACCTCGTCCGGAATGGTCCTGGATCTGGCGCGTTCCTGCTAGGACCCGGTGCGGTGTCATGCCTGACACGATTCCCACAGCCGAGTCTTACGGCGTGATGCTGGTGACAATGCCCGGGTACCAGCACCTGGCCAGTCTCGTGCAGTGGTGTAAAATGTGAATGTAGCTGCGACGCTTACTCGCCATATCCTGCAGGGACCTTGACATATCTCCGGATAACCGGGACCACAAGCCAAGGCGAGGGGGTAAACCACCTGGAAACCCCCCCTCAGACGTCCGCACAGGTGCGGTCGGAATACTACAGTGTACCAGGGTCTGGTTGTAATGATGGGAGCAAGACGCCGTAGAACTTGCGCTTAGCGGCCAAGCAGAGGAGGCAAGTGGCAACTGGTGGGCGAACCTGTCTACGAGCACGAGATACTCATCGATGTCGAAAAAGGCGAGCCAGTTGTGCTTGCTGTAGTGCTGCCACATGCAGTCGTAGTAGATCTTGGTCTGGGCGCGAGCGACTGTCTCGGTTGATAACGTCACAAAGCCACCCTCGACAAAGTCGGCGAGCTGGAGCAGCATGTCGGGAGATGGTTCGATCGAATTCTCTGTGAGGTACACATGGTCCACTCCTAGCCACCTGTACGCACAGGTGCACGATTGCGCGGGGACTGGTTTCCCAAACATGGGTGACAGCATGAGGAGTGTGCAACACGTGCTGGCTGGAGCCGTGATCGTACGGCCGGTAACATGTAAATGTGACACGGACTCGCCGTATCCTACCAGGACCTTGACAACTCCGGATGACCGGCTCCGCAAGCCTGTGCTTGATGCCAAGGCCCCTACCGTTGATACGAGTGTAGATGGACAAAAATCAGACGATCTCACGTCCTGAGAAGCCTCCTGGCTACATAACTGGAATTCAGTCTGTGAAGATGTGGTGTTGGACTTGCGGAGAGGGCGTTTGAAGGCCAGAGCTTGTTTACGAGGATCATGAGTCCTGACTCACCTTGACCATTCCCACCCCTCATCACTGCAGCTGGTTGCGATAATGAGCAGGTACCTGTGTCTAGGAGGGGGATCACACATGCGTGGGCGGGGGTGGGCCGCTCGGTCATCCATGCAGTAATATGGGATATCCCATATGTTGGTGGTGCAGCGTGTGCACGCGCTTCTCACAGGTATGCACTCTGGACGTTGTCCAGCATGGAGGCATCGGCATTACCTATGTCCTGCGTGGATGCTTACCTGTAGTAGTTGAGCCATTCCCGAACATCTGTGCTGTTTTCTGCTTTCATCGTCGTGCACAAGGCCACGGAATTTGGGCCAGATGGGCTCTGCACCGGCTTGCTGAGTTCAGGCAGGTGCCCCATTTTACGAGCATACTCCCAGGTCACCTGTGTGCCCCACGTCTTGCCTGAAGGAGACCCGCTTTCCCATGGCCTGGCCTGAAGGGAGCGGGCAATTGCAAGTGCCGCTGCAGCCGAGAATGACCAGACGAGAATGCCAAAACCGATGATCGACATGAATCTAGACTATCCGAATCGACTTTAACAAATTTTTACGCCGATTGTACGTCCATTTCCGATCGCTGAAGCCGTTCAGTTAAGGGACTCGCTGTGCCAATTGCAAGCAGATCTAGTGCAGCAACGGAACAGACAACGCGTTCTTCCTTCGATCAGGGCGGACAATTGATGACCTGCCTCTGCTAACCTTTAACCTGTGCGTTCCAAAAGCTTCGGCACGACTGCAAGCGATGCACAGCAGAGACGGCAGTGCTTCATCAGTGCCGACGCGTACGTCGACTTTCCCGGTCACTGGTGGCATGTACACCCAGTCGGCGCAGGATATCCGCTACCCGATCAATCATGCAGTGGATACCCTCGAACAGGTCACAACAAGTCCCTCAAAGGCGCCCGTGTTGGAACATTCGATGTGCCTGTCGAACAACTGTCTACCTAAGCTTATAATTAATTAGCTACGCTTACTCGGACGAACACAATAGAGTGATTCCACCGTGAGCACTGTGCTGATGGTACTGCTGAATAGATATGCTAGAAATGGCTGGATTCGCGGAAG
>JAUMHO010004375.1:0-15258 GCA_032360965.1 Ulva armoricana | reverse complement strand
CATGCCGCCATGCACAACATCGCGGGTGACGACGGGTGCCCGGGATCCGTTGCGGTCAGCGGTCGTTCTTGTAGTGCTATACAGGACTATAGTACATCGATATACACATCTACTCGTGGTGTGGTGGGACTATGCATAGTGTCATTGTACCACGCTCGCTGTACATGTGTGAGTGCTTTGCAGTTGCAGTTCTGTGCGTGAGCTCATGATCAGCTCCCTCGAGGGAAAGTGGCTAGTACTGGCCAGCTCTGCATATGCGCGCCGCTTGTGTGATGCCATGCACTGGTCTACTTCGTGGTTTTGCCCGCGGCCGTGTACTCAATTGAAACTACATATATACATCGATTGGTGTACGCTCCCGGTCGCGAGCTCGAGGCAACCGCCCAGCTGCAGCAGGCCCTCCCAGCTGCATGCGCAGGACGTCAAGCTTGAGCTCGAGCATGCTTTCCATGGCCAGTTTCACCGTTGCTGGGTTTTAAAGGTTCGTGACGACCGTTGAGGCTGTCAGCATGCGCAATATGGCAGTCGGAATGCGTTCTAGCGGCCACATTGAAGGTCGTACCTGTCCAGCGTCTTGATATCGATTCTCCGTGGTACACGTCGAATGATGAACCTGTATATATATATATATGCGCAGTGTGTGATGTTCGATACAGAAATGTGTGTTCGTCGTTTGATCCAGGGCAGCATATAAACCCCCAGAAGTGCGTGCAGACCTCTCTCCCCCGAACCTGCGCGCCACGAATCGAAATCAAGCTCTGATTCACGCGTGCACACGCACCCGCGCGTGCTGGGTCGGCGATTTGGTTGGATCACGCCAGCCGGCCCCGCGGCATGGACGTCGATGTCGCCTCCAAGTTTGCTGAAGATGGTACCATAAGACCAGTACCATTCGATGGACACCGCGGCTCACTATTCACTGCTCTCAGTGAGAAGCAAACCCGGGTCAAGTCACCAGCCAAGTGCAAAGACTCCGCAATAAATCGAATCCACGCCTGCTCGCAACGCTTACCTGTTATTTCGTGCCCCGTGTTCATGTGTGCATTCATGCGCGGCCTTCAGAGCAGAGTATACGTACTAGTGTGGCATGCGAACAGGTACAGCTGAAGGTGTGAGGGTAACAACTGCATTGCATTTGTGACACATATACAGCCGTGTGGACTGCAGCTGCTCAAACTAGTTGCACCAGGAAGGATGCATTTGAGCATGCATAGGCAAACACACATGGCAGTGAACACACTTCCCATGCATGCACATCTCTGCAGTTTCATAATGCTGTATGTACATATGATTACATCTCCCTGTATCCATACAGACATTGACATGCTGCATTACTCACACTGTGGTTCACACATGACTGTACAGTCACATCTGGGGTTGAAATAGTTTTGCACGTGCAGGAAGCAGGAAGCGGATCAATATCAACAACAACGACCAAAAAAGTGAGAATCACGCCAGACCAAACAGGCATCGGCCACAGCACCCCTACTGGTAGGGGCGGACAGGTGCAGGACGGGCGCAGGAGGGGGCACATCCACAGGGGCAGCATCAAGCGGGGGCGCCACAAAGCGGAGCCATGACTTCGGGTCCGACCAGTCAGGCAGATGCAAGCCGCGCAGAACCGGTGCTGGAAGAGGCTCTCGAGTGCACACTACACAGAACACACCCAGCAGGAACACAGCACTACGGGGGTGACGGCCTATGTCACCGGCGGGGTCAAGGATGAAAGGGACAAGACACGCCGATGCGACGTCAACCGAGATGCATTCATTAGGAAAGACAGCCTGCAACACATGTTCCGCCTGAATGCACCCAGCACAAGCCTTAGCAATGTCCTTGCATAGGACGCCAACAGCGAGACTGCCGTCCGAGCAGGAGACACAGGGACACGCGAAGAGCAAGTGTTCAATGTGCCGCCATCTATGCTCCCGATGAGCCTGATCCGGAGGAGCCGAGCCAAATTCCGGGCAGGAGGGGAACACACGGCCACCGCAGAGGTGGTAAGACGGGATTATGGCCGCCGACCCAAAGGAGAAAGGGTGGTCATTAGGTAGATGTGAGGAGCGAATAGGGTGGACGACAGCGGATGACGCACTTGCGTAAAATGACCTTGAGGCAGGGTGCCAGCAATGCAGCCGCATGGACGGGTTTCTAACATCCATGTCCCCCCCTGGAATGTTTATTTAGCCGCGCGCAACGGCGCCTACCGTGCAAGCCCTGCGTGGGTCTCACCATGGTACATCATGCAGTGCCTGCTTCCTGTAGAATACCTGCAGCCCTCTGTCGACGAGTGCGAACCAGCTCAAACCCTCTCTGATGTCTTTGCTGGACATGTGCGACTGAGGATCCAGAGGCCGGCGCCGCCGTTGACAGCCGAACTGTGGCGCCTGCCTCATGCTGGAGAAGGTGCCTCCGTGCTGTGGCATGTAAGAACTGCGCGTGCAGAAGCCATTTGTCGCTGGGTCTCAGACCGAGCCACGATGCTGCCCCCATGAAGTCAGGCGACGTCGCAGCTGGTAGTTCACATTCATAGTCAACAGCGCAGGGGTCATGACGTTGAAGAGCCGACGCCCGATCAGTCCCAGCAGATGCTCGTACGTACTGTCTGGTATGTGCTATACGGCAGTACTCGTGCGCCGACAGCAAGTCAAGGTCAGTGAACATGACTGCCCGGTTAATACTGCGGTCCCTTGAAAATGCAATGCACGAAGCATCAGCCCGTATGCCACTGACAAGCTTGGCCGCCCGTTCAATAACGGCATACATCGAGGTACATCGCCTCTCGGGGCGCCACAGCTTCATGGCATAGAGTATGTACGGGGTAATGCGGGAGCAGAGGACGAGCAGTTTCGTCCATGCTGACAGTCGCGCGCTACGAACAAGGCGAAGGACAAGGCGAACAAGGCGAAGGACAAGGTGAACAAAGCAGACGGGGCAATCACAGCCACAGGGCCAGGGCAGGGGGCGGGGGGGGAGGCACACTCCGAGGTCATGAAACGTTCGTTCGAGTGGGGGTGGACAGTAGGCAGAGGGCAAGTTGCAACACCAGTGAGCCATGCCGTAAGGAGGGACCAGTCCGGGAGGCACACACCACATGTACTGTTGGAACACTGCATGTCCGAGGAGGCTGGCAAGGAGTCCAACAAGGACGCAACACACAGACGACGCAATTGGAAAAGCAGCTACAAGAGCACCACAGCAGCGACGGAACCGCGATGCAGCCACCCCCTCCAGCGCAAGGATCAGGTCGGGGAGGAAGGGGTTGGTGTGAACTGTTGGCATGTAACAGGTCTCGGCGGTGACACGAGATCCCCTGCATGACTGCATGGAGCGTGACGCACGTGCACGATGTGACGAGGTGCTCCATGTGGCGCCAACGATGTTCCTCAAGGTGGTCGGCATCAAACTCAGCCAGGGCCATAAACCTGCGCGTGGCACAGGCGACAGCTGTCGCGGCATTCCAGAAGGCCGCACGAGAAGCCATGGTCATGCAGGAGATGTGAGGACCGCAGTGATATAATCGGTGGTTGGACTACAGCAGAGGGAGCTGCAATATAGGGTGGCCAAAGGGAGTCAGTGAGCAGGAGCCCGCGTGCTTTCGGATTACGCATTGCCGTAGCCGAGCGGCGTCGCTTGCGTAAGCGTCCATCATGAGGCAAATGGGCGCCAGACCGGGCCCCTTGACCCACACCCCGCTGAAAAAGTGCAGCACGTGAACAGCGTATACCCGCACGGACGGCAGCGTTACTGAGAGGTTGTGTATGTGCCGCGGGCGCCTGGTAGTGATTCAAGTCAACGCCATGTGTGTTGCGTTGGGGTGCATGGGTTTGTGCAATGGCCGCTGCCGCTCGTGCGTAGTCATGTAGAACCGCACCCATCAAGTCGGGGGAATGGGCGGCATTTTGGCGGCACTCAAACACACCAGTACATGGGTCATGGGATCTCAACATCTCCGCTGCCGACACACATGCATTGGATCTGATAGGTTGCCGTGCATGAGAGATGTGGCAGTGGTCGGTTCCCGCAAAGATTCCAAGATCTGAGAGCATGATGTCCCTGGAGATGCTCCTATCCCGCACCCACGTAGATCTCGTCTGTGTGGGGCGCATGCCCGATACTACCCTTGCTGCGCGGCAGAGTACCCGGTCGAGGGGGGGCAGGCCTGCTGGGACCTGCCAGAGCTCCATGCCAAAGAGCATGCATGGCGGAACTGCGTTTTTTTATCACCATGCATTTCGTGCCGACAGAAAGGGGCTTTTCAGCGCAGGGAGAGACGCCGCCAGGGCCCCCCAACCTTTCATCGCCGCGGCGGACACCTGGGCTCCCCAGGTGCCGGGTGACTGGAGGTGCAGTCCCAGCTGGGTAGGTATCTGGTCGAGTCGGGCGCCGGGACTCCCGGAGTTAGGCGTCACCCAAACGGAAATCAAAGGACGGGAGGAGGTCCCGTACACGTGGCGGCTAGGAGCAGTCTTACATCGTGACACAGTCCACTGATCCAGGCAGGGTTCAGGGCGTTCTGTGCCGCAGCAGACGGTCTTCATACCCCCTGCCCTCCGTCCCTGCGTGGCGCTCCACATCAGCCTCGGCCGCGCCGCTTGCCTCAGCCGTGGATGCATACAAGGCTGAGGCCCCCTCAGCCACCCGCGCCCACGGCGTGCCTCCTGCTGGGCCGGCGGGGCCGCGTGCCTACTCTGCACTCGGGTCTAGGCCAGCTTCGACTCCCGCTCACCCATGCACGTGCACCTGGCACGTGCTGCCGTATGCGGCCATGCCCTTGGTGTGGCTGGGTGGCTCGCCTGCTGCAGCACTTGCATGCCGTGATGCTGCGGGTGGAGCATGCATGCATGCAGCGGTGCCGTCCATCGCAATCACGAAGAGCCTTGGCAGTTGCAGCACACTGTCTCGGAACCCCCCCCCCCCCCCCCCCTCCTTCGAGCGCATAGCGGGCAGCAGGCCGGCCGGTCACTGCTCAGGCAGCTTAACTTGCGGAGCATGCAGCTACGTCTTGCTCTGGTGCCCGTGAGCAGAGCACGAGCACTGGCGGCGGACTTGATCACTGGCAGCAACTCAACAGCCTGATCAACACGATGTTTTGGAAATCCTCGCTAGATTGTACACAGTGGCCTGCAATATGCTTTTTTAGACGTCACACTGTGCCAGCGCGGCATTCTGAAGGGCTCAACCTCGCATTGTGAGCCAGTCAACCTTGTGCCATGCAGGTTTGTCAAGGCTATGTTACATGGTGCAGCGATTCCATGACCAAGGTGCAACGATCATGGCTGCAGAGCTACGATCCATGCTGCTGGACTTGTGACAGACAGTGAGGATGGCAAATGCGATGGGTGCTAATGCTGAAGCCTGTGCGTCGGTGCTGAAATGTACCTATGCAGAATGGCATCACGTTCGCCCGCACCTACTGGTAGCAGTTTTTCATTGCAGTCCATTTCCGACCCACGCTTAATGATCGTCCCATTCCACTATGTTTCATCGACATCTCCGCCCACTCGTACACTGCTGGTATGCAAGACGGAAGGCTTCTTCGTGTTCTGCATACAGCTTCGCTCTCAAGTAGCAATCCCATTCCTGGCTTTACTGTGTGCAGTGGAAGGTGCAGTTCATCGGTTGCGCATGTACAGGTGTGGGCGCAGGCTACACGGCAGCGTCACACCTCCGCGATGGCCGTGAGTGCTCCGGTGCTACCATGCCAAATGTGGCATTTTACACAGGGATGCCACAAATAATTTCCGTTATTCACGGACTTCACGATTGTCTTCACCACCCGTGATCTGAATATTCTGTCGAAGCCGCGACGTGTGACAACATACGGCAAAATCCTTGTTGCAGAGCTTCCCCGAAGGGATTTGGTCATCCCATAGAGGCTAATGTAGCTTATGATTTGCTCATCGTGCCGTCTGGGCAGCGCTGCTTGGCTGCTTACCAGCAGCTGGCGACCTTGGCTCGTGTAACTGCTGTGGTTCCTCATGGGTAACAAGCTAAGCCTGTGTTTTGGTCCATCTGATGCTGACATTGCTCCTGATGATTGGAAGAATTGGGATGGTCACCCTGCTGCCCGGCATTATGTGGTGGGGAAACAAATTGGTAGTGGTGGCTTCTCCGAGGTGTGGCTCAGTCTCAACGACGCCTGAGGCATCCGCTTGAAAACTCCTGGGGTAGCCTATCATGATTGATGCTGGATTTTTCCGGTGATCGTTTTGCATAGCTATTGTAAGTGTGCTGCAGAGCTGCACAACCGGTCGATTGCAGGCTACATGGCATGTGGCAGTCTGCAGGTATACCTAGCCAAGCGAAAGCCCATCCTATTTGATGGTGAAGAAGTGGCGTTGAAGGTCATCTTCCTGGGGTGTGCTTGCTGCCCATTGCATGTAATGTCCTTTATGCAGTCACTTGCACCAGGCGTTCCAGCACGCGGATGTTAGTCACTCGGTTGATGAAACCCGTTTGATTCTTGCTTCGTTCCAACATCTTGTATCCAGCAAACTCTGTCGTTTGAGCTAGTACACTTCAGCTCTCCATGTCAGAGTGCTTTCCCGGGTGATTGCACAAGCCGGCTGGGGGAGTCACTTTTTGATCGTAATGTCATCAATGGTCTTGTTGTCTAACTGAGGTCAGGAAGCAGTTCAGCATGCTGGTTAGTTTTGGCATCCCATGGGTGTTCACAGTCGGGCACTCCTTCCTTGATGAAGGTGAACGGACGTCCTCATTCGCGACCTTGTGGCCGTGCATGGAGCAACGGTTTGCAAGTTACACCTTCTACACTTACACACCCATGCTCAGTGTGTTCACGCAGGCTTCAACAACACCAGTTATGACATGGGAGGTACCAGTTCCTGAAAGGGTGTCTTGGGGTCTGGGATAGCTAGGGCCCAACGTTGCAACTCCTGTCTGGAGCCGCATGGTGTGCAAATGATGTATCGGGAACCATCAAGCCTGGGTCTGCTGCAGTCTCTGCGCATTCGGCCACAATGGCGTGTAGCGTCAAGCTGCTTGGGCTCAACTCCCGCACCCTTCATGTAGCTGTGGGTATGCAGGAATCCCAAGCTGGCGGATACAGCTAAGGAGCTCCTCCAGGCAGGTGTGCTCCAGAACTCCACTGCATGTTCCACTCACGTACAACCGCTACTGACACGCTTTTGCAGCACGACCTCGGGGCTCATACCCCATTCATTGCGGTCTATCATGCGAATCGGCATGCATGGGAGACTTGTTTCAGCATGATCCTAAACCCGACAGGATCCTGACAATGAACAGCACGGTTCGAGCTGCCTGACCACCCGGGAACAACTCGGTTCGAGCTGCGGGGGCAGATGCGGAGATGTTCCTTCCAAACTTTTTGACAGCCACTCCTCTGGCAAACATGTTACTGCGTGTGACTATGCGTTCATAGCCCCTGGTAAGCGAGAGAAACAATGCAGGCCGGACTGTTGTCACGACGTGTGCAGCTTCACAACAGTCATGATATCACCAACGGCACGTTTGCGTGGGAGCCGGAATGTTGAACCGTGGCAACTTGTGTGTCCACCAGTGGTGGCTCTACTGTCGCACATACCATGTGCTTCACCAATTCATCAGTCTGCCAGCCACTGCCACAGTTTCACCTGCCCGGGCCTGTCAGTGGTCCTCAACGGACACAGAGCCTCAGCGTATCCCTCCTGACCACTGAGTTTCCCCCGGCTGGTTCTAAACTGTTGGATGTGGTCGCCACATCCCCCCCCCCCCTCCCGCCCGTACAGGTAGGGGCGCTGTGGCCGATGCCTGCCTGGGTTTGGCGTGATGCCTGAGGGGGTGTTTTTTTTTTCTCTCTGTTGTGACAAACTAATGGGTGTGTGGGTGCAGAGTCGGCCATCCTGCAGCGGCTGCACCACCCCAACGTCGTGGATGTGCGGAGGACGTTCATGTGGCAGGCCAAGCAGATCCTGGTCATCGAGGAGGAGATGCTCCATGGCGAGGAGCTCCTCGTTGCGGCAGACGAAGCTATCTCTGACTACGGATTCCAGATGACCGAATCCTTTGCCGCGCGGGTGCTGCACCCTGCTCGCGCCGTGAACTCTTGCCGCACGGGTGCAGCCTCTTGCTCGCATGGGCACCGTTTTGCCGCACGGGTGCTGCATCCGGCTCACACTGTGGAAGTGCGCCGATTGGGTTCTGCACCCTGCTCGCATCGTGAGCCCCTCTGCATCGACCACGCCTCACGGCATGTCTCGGCATGCATCTCCATCTGCAGTTTCACTCTGTCCACGAACTGTTCCTTGCAAAGTGCCTGCATGCATCTGCATGCATGGACACACGCACGCGGTACGACTGGGCATGGGCCCGTTTGCTGCTCGGGCTTTCGGCAACAACGCTGTGGATCATGGTTCGACGGGCAGAGTCTTGCTGTTGATGCTGGCGGCCTGAATGGCTGCTGCATGCAATCAGCAGGCCCTGTTGGCCGGTGTGTCGCTGTCGGGGTGATGTCTGACAGGATGTGTGTGGTCCTCTCGTAGGTCAGTGTAGGTCAGTCTGTGCAGCAGCATCCATGTTGTTCTTTGCCCTGCCAGACGCTACGCAAGTGCTGACAATGCGTGTGGGACTCGCTTCATCACATCCTGCACAGCTGCTCTGCTGTTTGCACTGAGAAGCCTCTGTTGACAGATACGCTGCGCCCACACAATACATGCTCACAAACTGGCGCAGTGTACTCCTGAAGTTCGCAGATATTCTGAGACGCAGTGACTGCTGCTCATGTGGGGTTGCAATCGGAATCCAGATTGATGATGAATCATGACTCTGGATGCACAGCGGCACTCGTTTGCACCTGCACCCGTGCCATCGGCACTGCGCGATTGCCATGGCACCTCACGTCCACGTGATGCGAGCTTGCTCATTTTTTCAAATCCTACAGGTCATGCGGCAGGTGCTGCGGGCGCTGGCCTACCTACACTCGCGCAAGGTGCTCCACCGCGACATCAAGACGGAGAACCTGCGCATCACGCGGCCGACCAAGGACTGGGTGAACGACATAAGCCACTTTGAAGTCAAACTGATCGACTTTGGGCTGTCGTGTGTCATGGACGGCACGCAGGAGGTCGGCTGGCTCGGCACGGCCGGTTACATCGCACCGGAGGTGATCGAGCGCGAGCCCCACTCGCCTGCCATGGATGTGTACGCCGCTGGCGTCGTGCTCTTCATCCTTCTGACAGGTGTGAATCTTGCTACTCAGCCGCTATAGCCTGGACTCCCCACCTGTGGCAGCTTCATGTCCCAGGCAGTAACAAGCGTGTCTGCTGTCCGCGAGTGCACCGTATCGTGACCTGCTGAGCCTGCGACAGGCCTGGGTGTGTTGGCAATTTGCCAGGCTGCTTCAGGTGTTGCGTATGCCCCTGGCTGGTGTGGCACAGATTGATGGCAGCATCGAGTGTGTGTATCCTGCTGCAAATGCTTCCCCTCCCAGACAGGCAGGAGGAGCCAACAGCGATGTGTCGGCCACTGTTACACACTGCACTGGCAAATCCATCACTACGCAGGTATGCCTGCCCTGCATCGGCGCGCATCAGTTGTTCCCATGCAGCACTGCGGTCGTCCCTGTGGCCACTGCAGCTCAGGCTGTATCCGCTTGTGTGCAGGGATGAAGCCGGTGGACAATGAGGGTGCCGCCAAGCTAGCCTACAGCCACCTCGAGGCGGGGGAGTACCCGAACATGATCGGCAACGCCCGGTGGGACGCCGTGTCGGGGCGCGCGCAATCCCTCGTGCTGCTGCTTCTGCAGCGCGACCCCCGCAACCGCCCCTCCGCCCAGCAGGTGCGCCCCCGCCGCCGCACCCGCGCTGCGCTGTGCTGCGCCGCAGCAGGGGGCACATGGGCACATGGGCGGAGTAACAACCGGCGGCTGTAACCTTGACGTTGCCGTACGTCAGCGACTGATTCTGGACAGCTTGAGCCCAGCGCCGCAAGTGGGGTTGGGGGCGCCTTGAGATGCTGGTGCGGCGTCTTCGGTTGGCTTGAGGGCAGGCGTCTTGGAAGGGCGGTGGTAGGCGAAAGCATGCGTGCTGTGCAGGCGCTGCAGCACCCGTTTCTCAAGAAGGGCGACCGCACGGCAGCCGAGGGTGCGGCCGCGGTTGCCGCGGCTCCGCAGGCAGCCGCGGCGTCCGCCCCGGCTGCGCCGGCGGCGCCCGCGGCGACGGCGTCCGCCAAACAGCGCCTGCAGGCGGCGGAGGTGAAGGAGACGGACCGCCTGCAGGTCGACGGCGGCACCGTGAACGACACGATCCAGGCGGAGCGCTGGCGGGAGCTCATCACCATCATCTGCCAGGTGCGCAACTTTGCGTTGGTGCCCTGCAAGCTCACCCCGAGCTGCAGGCCTGCGTGTCCACCTTGCGCCGGGTAGCATTCGACTCGGCTGAGCTCGGGCGGCATGCAGATGCGGGCAGCGGTGGCTGGGGGCAGTCCCACGAGCGCATCCTCGCTCGACACCGTCCCGACGGACGTGGTTGCTCTATGGCAGAAGGCTCTGCGGCGCGGCTACGCGCGATCGCAGCGGAACACGTTCCAGTTCAGTGCCGGCCGCGCCACGGCCGCCGCGCCGCCGCGGCCGAGGCTGCCGCGGTCGACGTCGCTCACGTCCCTGCAGGACGGCGCCGGCCCGCTGGCCGGCGGCTCCCCGATCAAGGGGGCCACACTCGCGTCGCCGGCGTCGTCGGCGCACGGCAGCATGCGCGGCGACCGGCCGCCTGTCACCGCGGCCACGGAGCAGCGGCACCGGCGTGCAGTCGCGCATGAGCAGCTGGTGGAGATGGTGGAGGAGCACATGCTCACCGACACTGGCGCGGTGGAGGGTCTGCATCGGCTGGAGCAGGAGGCGTCCATGTGATTCGTGCCCACCCTGGACTGGCAGGGTGCTGTGATGCCGTTCGGTCCAACCATGAACGTGCCCGGACCCAGGGCAGTGGAGCCGCGGCCAGACATCTGCGGCCGCTGTGCCGTGAGGCCGCCGTCCGACTCGGCCTATCTGCTGTTCCTGTGAACCGGTGGCGGCTTCTGTGACCGGGGGGGGCCCGTGCGCTGTTCCTTCCCCTGTGCATGGTCGCACCTCGCAGGTGGCTGCCGTGCTGGAAGAACTTCTGAAACCTTCCAACCAGCTGTTGCGGCTGCGCGTGTTTGGGGCCCCTGTTGCGACTGCGCGTGTTTAGGGCCCCCCCCGGCAGGCGGGGAGCGTGCGCTGCATGCGGCTGCACGCCAAGACTGCGTGTGCACATTCCAAACCAAAATGCCCTGTCAGTAGCAGTACACTCATCAGTAGCAGTGCACACATCAGCGCATGATGCGGGCAAACGCAGCATGCTTACAGGTGTAGCGTCAGTACCAGCTGCGTGTTCTTGCGCAACACCGGTACCGCGCGCGCACTCCAGGCTGTGACGGAAACGTCAAAGCGTACAGCTGCAGCGTGCACGTGTGCGTACACGTGTGCTGTGTGCAAGCGGTGACAATTCCAGCTCTGCGCGGTGTTGGTTCTGGTGTACCCATTGCCCTTGCAAGCTGCGTTGTGCATGGGACCTTCATGGGACCTTCATGGGACCTTCATGTGAGGGCGCGAGGTCTGGTCTGGCTCGCAGCCGCAGTAGTAGACTGGTGCACATCCCATGCCCTTGCCGTGGGAGCGCGCTAGAGAGTTTTAACAGTGCGTGATGGGTAGTAAGGTGCTGTTTGTTGGTTGAGAGTGTGTGGTTCTATGAGTAGTGTGGTGCTGATTAGGAACGCTCCGTTTTTTCTAGATGGCATGGGGTGTGGAGTCTTTCCGGGCACAAGTCCAACAAGATTGCAATGTATACAGCAGTCCGACATGTACGCCAACCCTGCCTTTGGCTTCATATGGCTGGACACCATCTCGTGCCTTCTGATCTTGCTGTATACGTATCTGCCACTTAAACTTAGGATCGTGTGTGGTACTCGCATGTTGCCCTTGGTGTGATGTGCAAACGGTCAGGCAGGAACCTCCGCCAGAGAAACCATCTCCGCCTCGGTTGGCACATAACAAACAACAGTGATAGCAGCACGGACCTGCGTCAACGCCAATCTTCGCGTTTGCATGGCTGCTGCATGGCAATCAAGAACTGTGAGTCTGCAGCGCCAGGCTACATGTCTTCTGTTCCCTGCACACGGTGGCATCTTCACAGCCCCGGCCTGACAATTCCAGCAATCAACTTCCAACCTCGGCTGTCAGTTGCACATGTATCCTGTGCCGGGCAAGCATGGAGCACACATGCCTCGCGTTGCTCCCTGTCACATCCACGCCCAAAGGCAGCTGTGATGCCACGACATATCTCAATGCTGCACACATCGGGTGCACCATGCAGCGTACAATAACCAGCTGTGATGCCGGATCCCTCATTTCTGAATGACAGCCAGTGGCCCGAGTGGGCCCATTTTTTCACCGGATTCATCGAGTGTGTTCTTCGGTCAGTCGCCCCAGAATGAAATCAGGTGCAAGCTATCGACCTGACGCAGCTGACGAGCCAGACCCTTGACCATCCAAGGGTGGCCGCATTCCCTTCATCAAACGACCCCAAACTCAGACAGTGCACCGGCGCCATGGCGGCCTGTTGCACATGCCCTCGCAGACCTTCCTCGGGATCTGCTGCACATGCATGCGTCCTGATGAGGTCAGCCAGCTTGGCCTGCAGCCGGTGCATGCAGCAGCTTGTGGCGCAGAGTGTCACCCAATTGTAGTAGCTGACGTTAGTACTGGTGGGGGTGTGACTCAGCCACTGAGAGGTGTGGTGTACCTACAGCCTCATCGATCCTCACCACCAAGCCTGGAGCTCTCTTGGGTGCCCATACTGTGGCACCATGCATGAAACCGGGGACCATGGGGGGCGTGTCTCTGACGCTTTGTGCTCCTGTGACCAATGAAGGGCTTGGCAGGTGCCCTGACCACAGGAATCGTGCATGTGGGAGGGTGAGTCAACGAGAAGTGTCCCCACATGGGTAAGCTTGGCCATGAGGGGGCACTGCGGGACAACAGGTGTGTGGCGCCACCAGTGGATGCATGTGGCCTGTGCTTTGGATACATGTGGCCTGTGCTTGTGACAGGCCCTTGCATTGCGTACATTGGATCCAAGGTGGGGTGGGGGAACTCATGGCACCACCACCGTGGTGTTCGTTTCTGTGATCGTTTCCAGAGCACAGCCGCTGACAACGGGTCCCGATAGCTGGACGTGTTGAGGGTGCAAGGAGATGCAAGGAGATCGTGACTCACATCTGCGCTCGCGCGCATGCCATCTGCAGCAGACGGCTGAAGTCCGGGTGACAAGGCCTCAACGCTCGACCCAAGAATTCTGATGCTTTCGACCAAGAAAATCCCACTGCACTGCGCAGCTGATCCTGAGCGGGGTGTGGCCAGCAGTGCTGCCATGCCTCACAGGATGCCTCACAGGAGCTGCTGCCTCACAGGATGCCTCACAGGATCCATGGCAGCAGCATTGGCTTCCTCCAGTCAGCCCCTTCAGCCACCTGGCGGATCGAGGACACAATGCACCTGCTCAGGTTCCACCCTATCAGGTGAGCGCTCCTCTTGGATGATCCGCAGCTCCGCTGTCCTGGCGCCTGCCGCTCCGCTTGTGTGTAAATGTAAATGTAAGTGTGACACTGACTCGCCATATCCTACAAGGACCTTGACACTGTGTGTGCGCTTCTGCCGCACCAGCCCCAGGCTCACCCTGTGTTGTAGCCGCAGAGATTGCGGTATCTGCTCGGTATAGCATGCGCACGAGTGTGCCTGATGCTAGCCAGACTCCAAAATTTTTTTTTAACAACTTTTTTTTAACAACTCGGGCATCACACCAAACCCAAGCGGGCATCTGCCAATATTCAGGTGCCCAGGCCCGAATGATAGATACAAAGGCCACAAAAGTCATCGGTAGTCATCCCTGATACCAGTTTAGGCCAGCAGAGGTGGCGATCGAGTCAGGCGCTTCGCAATGTGCCCGCCTGCTAGCATGGCGCAATGCAGTAGACAAGACCACCAGACCGCCACGGAGCCAGTACACCCGCCGACTGCGACCAAGTGTTATATAAATCGGTGGTGATGCCATTACGCGGTGCCAATAATTCCAATGCCACGCCAGCACGACAGATTAGCCACGCATGCCGCGTACTGTATGCGCTTCCAAGCAAAGTTGCGGGCGATATGCTGCCAGCCACGGTATGCCAGAGCCATGTCAGTATATCCAATAGTACCATAGTTTCATACTCCATCTCGTGTGTGCGCGGCAACGCCTTCTAGCCCATCAACTATTCAGCATGCAGTGCGGGCCAATGCCCCAGCATCATGCCTCCGCGACTCCAGCCATGGCTGCCTACCTCCCAGTATAATCTAACTAGTAGTTAACAATTTACCACGGCTCGGTATGGTCTCGGGATCCTTTTTTGCCGGTTCAAGCCAGCCCTTGATCATGAGCCAATCACAGCCATTCCACACACTGCTGTCAACGAGACTGAGATAGCTCATACAGCGCGTGGACAGTACATATGCACAACTTCACTCATTATCACTGTGTTGGGCCCTTCTCCCATCCATTCTGGCCTCCCCAGGCAGCCGCAGGCTCGTTGCCCTTGCTGCTGCATTTCCGTATGCCTACCTCTGACATGCGTCGTTGCAGTGGCGCCAATCGGCCGGCATCCACCACCAACAAAAAAAAAGAAAAAAACAACAACTGCCCCTCAGGCATCATGCCAGACCCAAGCAGGCATCGGCCACAGCGCCCCTACCTGTACGGGCGGGCAGGGGGGATGCGGCAACCACATCCAACAAGTCAGAACAGGACGGGGGGGGAACACGTCGGCAGGGACAGGGGGCGGGAGACCCCAGGATCCACGCAAGGCAGGCGTTGACGGCAGGGAGCATGTGGCCACACAAACTGACGACGCAAGAAGGCAGCAGCAACAAGGGAGCCACAGAGGCAGCGGACGATGGCAATGCTGGGCACCCCAACCTAATTTCCAAGTCCCCCTCAAAGAGGGTGTGCCTACAGGAAGCCACTGTAGATGGTCGTGGATCCGGACGGGCCCGGGTTGCCCACCAATAAAGGGCTGCATGGAGATGAACACAACAGCCTGGCATCGCCAAGTGGAAAATGCGCAAGCTAACACAAGCAAAACAACAGAACAAGCACGCAAACCAAAATAGCCTAGGCATCCATGGGGGGGGGGGGGGGGGGGGGGGGGGGGGGGGGGGCGGGGGGGGGGGGGGGGGGGGGGGGGGGG
>JAUMHO010004364.1:0-15258 GCA_032360965.1 Ulva armoricana | reverse complement strand
ACCCAGGGGGGCACGCGGAATCGAACCCAAGACCTTCCGAAGAAGGGGTCAGCTTTTATATCGTCCTCCGACCACTGTCAATCCCGGCACCGCAGTCCGGTGGCTGTCTTCATCGATGAAGATATCCCTGCTGCCCGTGTCCAACACGGGCACCGTGCTGTTAATGTGGAGTCGGTGTTATGGAAAGCAGCGTAATGACCATAGTCTGCAATTGGGCAAAGTGAATTCGGCAAAACACGTATCTGCTGGCTGAGGGTCCGTATTTGAAAGGGAGACTGCGCCATGTCACCTGCACAGCTGCCCGGGGCGAATGCCGGTGAGACAGCGCGAACCAAGTCTCCCAAGGGTCCCGTGCTTGTCAAAGGAATGCCATCAGGAGTGAATACTGCTATTAGTCTCAACTTGAGACTCTCAAGGCCTGGAAAGTCGTGGAACTGAGCCCTTCAGCTGTGGCACATCAACAATCCTGTCCGGTTTCTGTCACAGCAACCTCTACACACTCAGCCGTCTGTAGTCTGTAACACGACTGCATCGCACCCATGCATGCTCTGGCAACATCAGTCTGTCCTTGTAAGGACAGAATGATTACAAGGACAGATCTTCCTCAGTAGATAGATTTATGTGTCTGGTGAGGCCAGACGTGCGGACCGCTGCCCCGCTCAAGGGCGGCCCTGTCAGTTACATGTAACTGCAGCGTCAGTTACTGTCAGTTACGGTGTCGATGCAGGCCGCTGCCCCGGCTCGCATCCCGCATATATATACCAGGCCGTGGCGGACGCGTGGAGGGTGGTCAACGCTGAGGACAAGGTCCTCGACGCTGAGGACAAGGTCCATGACTTGGTCCACTCTGTGGGTTTGCCCTTGTACTCTTTTGTAACTACGCTGAGGACAAGTTTGCAGGGATCGACCTCGAGGCGTCGCAGGACGAGTCGCAGCGTGGCTCTCCCCGGGCCGCTCTTCCGGCGGTACTCCTCCGCTTGGCTGCCAGAGCGAGGCGCCTTCTTGTGGACCAAGGTACGCCAGCTCCAATGTCTAGCCTTTTGTTGATGCAGGTGACGACTGTGTACCACAGGCTCTTCTGATTACAGTAGTTTCAAATAGGGAACGGTTCCCATCCACGACGTGGGATCCCGAGCGCGAACAAATAAAGCCCATAAACACTCCATGCCACATGAGGCCTAAGCGTCCCATGCAACAAAAAGTTTAAAGCGGGTGAGGTAAGCTGTGGTCCCGGTATCCGGCTCCAACGGATGACACCGCGGATGACATCGCGAAAGGCCATGCATATGTAGTGCTTGCACCGGAGAATTAACAAGGGATGAGCCCTTCGGTGACATCTGGTGCTGTTCATGACGGCATACTGTTCCAATTACTATCGAGCTCTCCTCAGATGGAGACATGCCGTGGAAGTGCACATGTAGAACATGACTTGGGGCTCAGTGGAATGTATACAGTTCGAAATGTATCAGTTGGGGTACAGTTAGGACCTCAGGCAGGCAGTTCATCTGGAGCGTATGGCTGTGCCTCAATGTGAGTGCCATGATCAACCGGTTCCTTCCGACTTCCTGTCCACGTCCTTGTGTTGTCCCTGACCGATCCTTTTACTGTCTGAGATCTCTGTGTTATCCTTTTGATTACCTTCGAATCTGGTCACCGTCCTTGTAGTGACCGTGGCTTGTGCCACAGGCAGAGGAGCCGAGCTTAAAGTGCCATGCAAGCTGAGAGCGGCCAGTGCCCACCCGGAGGGTGCCAATTCTGGACCGCGTAGAGGCTTCAACTTTCTCCTCATCAGCATGGAAGGGGTGCTGAGCCTGCCACGGAGGTGCCCTGCAGTTGGGGGACAAGAACCGGCCTGTGCAGCTGGCATGACGAGTTTACTGCACCTGATCCAGCTGTCTTTTCCTCATTCTTCCTTTATCATAAACTGTGTTCTGAGCATCTTCACAGGTGCTGCTAGAGGTCCTAGCTCGTTTTCTCCCGGTATGTGTACTGGCCCGTGTCTCAACGTATACTGGCCCGTGTCTCACCGTTTTCAACGGCATTGCTGCCGTGTGGGATGAACATGATGCCATTCAAGCGCACGTGCTCGGACCCAGAATACACTGTGTCCTTGCTTGTTTTACTAAAACGGTTCCTAACACCGCTTTCTACCCACTGCGCCTCTCACCAAAGTCCCGTAATTCGGTCACTGTGCGGGATGCACCGCCTGTATACTGTGCAATGATCACCATGCACTGAGTGATGGGTGTCGTTGGCGACATATTGGGGGACATGTGCACTGGTACTCCCCGACAGAGTATGTCAACATGTAAATGTAAAATGTAAATGTGACACTTACTCGCCATATCCTACAAGGACCTTGCAAGATGTCATGACATCTTCGGATAACCGGGACCACGGGCCAACATGTGTACAGTGGTGCACTGCGTACACAGCTGTTTTCTTTCACAGTGCCCCAGCTGGTCTAGTCGCCCAACACTGGTGCCCTTGCCACCACCCAGTCGGCACACCCACATGTTGGTCGACATTACACCGTGAAAACATAGCGGCCGTGGCACTGTCGCATGATAAGCATGTCACAGCACACAGCAGACAGCATGCATTGACGCTGTACATGTGCCGCTCACCCACGCAGCTGTCATGAGCTTACAAAGACCTTGAGCCAGATTGGGTCCAAGAGGGTATAGCCATGTGTTAATGAATCTATGAATAAGTATGAGAGGGTATAGGCATGTGTTAACCTATGAATGAGTACACATGTGGGGCAGTAGTAGAGTCAGGGGAGCCATCAGCGTCACTACTAGTGACAGTATGCTGTGGTCCTAATGTTGAATCTATAGCTCATGTGCCAGTGGGTATCTATGTCATCGTCTAAGCTTTGGAATGCTTGACGTGATGCCCAAAATCTTGATGTCTTGATGTTGTGCACGAGGAACATCCTCTCACACTGAACCTCCAGACTGGCGTCGTGTATCTATAGCTACCTTCTACTCAACGCCTCACAACTTCTATCAACGCAAGCCACATAGCTTGTATCACGCGTGACACACCTCAACCGAGCCTGTAAAAACATGTATCTGAATGCCCAACCGAAACCGCAGCTCGGCGGTGTGATTAATCAGTTGGGGCATAGATACAGCCGCGCTCAGGGCTGCAGAGCTGAGTGATGCCGGGCAGCGGTGTTGTAAGAGCATGATCTAGATAGCTGTTATGATGCATACTGTATACAACAAAATCTGTATGTGTATGTAAAATGAACTCCCATGTTATCTGAGGATGTGCTTTATGCAGAGTGTTATCCCAGCGACAATTGTCGGCACTTTTCCAAACGTACGTGCCCAACCAATTAGCCCACTTGGGCGCTGACAAGACGTCTGATGAGTACCGACGTGGCGAACTCGAGCCAGTGCAAACTGTGTGCCGCATGCTCGACCGGGAGGAGGAAGAACGCGGCCACATGGCAAGTGCCGCCCCCCAAGCCGCAGCTCTGGGTACTCCTCCGCCGACTCCTCCGCCGTTTTCGGCCGAGACTTTGATCCGCGACAGGACTTTGGTGGCCGTGGCGGCCGTCGTACGCTATATGACCAAGGTGGCTCTAGCTCCTATGCTCTAGCCGCGGTGGCCGTGGTCACTGCAGTGTTGTGATAGCCACAGGGCTGCAGGCATGTTACTAGTCTTTGTCACCTTCCGGTGGATCCAAGTCCAGGTTCCCCCCAGCTTCAATCTTCTACACCAGGCTTTTACCTTACCTTCACCTCACCTCCACCCCACAACACACATATATATGACATATGTATATAATCCTTCCCTGCATAGCACGTTGAAGCTGACATGAACGCAGGTGCGGCTGGCGTATGTGAGCAGTATGCACTGAATATTCCCATTTCCGCGCGATGGTCAGCTGCAAGTGCTGCAGCACTTGCACGGAGGTCCTGGGTACTATATATTCTAGTGCTTTGCTGAGGTCTCTGCTGTGTGGGTTGAGCCTGCTGGTTTTTGCTGGCTGGCTGTGACCTAGAGATCGGAGCGCGATATTATCCAGCTTTCCCATTGGGTCCCTCACTGCGCGATTCTTCTCTTGCAATTGTATACCAATTCTACTTCAGTCACACACAATCCCATGTGAACAGCATGCCATAGGGCAATGATGTTGCGACTGATTTGAGAGCCGGCGCCACAGTTGCCCCTGCGAAGATGTCCGCGCACAGTGCGCATCGCATCAACGTAACCGCTGCCGTTCAATAACATGCGCTCCAGCATGGGCGATCCGCCGCTGTGGATAATCGTTTTCCCCCTTCTGCAAATTATGTGGAGTTTTTGGCTGCCAATCTGGCGCCGGTGTAGATTGAACACGCTGACGCCAACGCGGCGACTCGCTCTCGCAGCGCTGTCATATTTTCAGGTTCCGCCACCATCCGCCAAACAAGCATGTCACAGGCAACCACCCATGACGGCGAGCACACGGCACCCCCTTCCCAGGGGGCCCGCGAACAGAATTGGATGGGGCGGGGGTGACAGGGGGGTCAAACGCCGGTGCGGGTGAGGGCGGGCTGGTCAGAGTTCGGGATCGTGGAGATTGGGAAAGGGGAGGGAGGGGGGAGCTGGCAGCAGGAGGGGTGGCGAATAGAGGAAGGAGAGGGGCCGGGGAGGGCGAGCCGTCCAGCACGGAGGGGACGGGTGACCGGCCTGGTACGGAGGTGATGGTAGTGAAGGCCATTCGTTACAGATTCATGCGCGAGAAGCAGCCCCCTTGCAGGGGGCAACTCACAGCGCAAAGTCGTCGGTCGGAACAGGCAGCCCAGGTAGAACGGGCCGCCCATCGGGCCGCGCCCGCAGCGGCGCCGAAGCGAGGATCTGCCTGGCGATGCCGCGGCAGAGCGTGGTGGAGAGGTCACGCATCGCATTCTCCATGAAGAGTTTCTTGGAGACGGCGCCTGTCGAGGCCGCAAACTCTGCAATCTCATTGAGGAGAGCAAAGGCTGGGGGGCCCACACGGCCATACGTTTCATGGGACAGGGGGACGAAACGGCACGCGCCTGTGCCGGTACGTCCGTACTTCTCCCGCTTGGACGCATCCTTGGCCCGGGCAGATGCTCCAATCCCCCACGCTGCAGCAGCTACCGCCGATGATGCGAGCGGGTGTGTCACACACATCCACCGCAACGTTAACGGGGCGTCCCGGAAGGTAGAGGAGGAGGTCACCGCGCTGTGGACCACGCTGGGAGCGCGGCGGTAGCCTCATCCTGTCAGTGGTGTGCGCGGCGGCTGCAGCGGCATCGGCGGGGAATGTGTGGGTGCGGGGGCGGCGGATGAGCCGGCGGCGGCGGCAGCGCCGGCAGCAGCGGCGGCCACGGCGACGTCAGGGGGTGCTGTGGTGGCTGCGGCTGCGGCGGCGGGCACTGCGGCGGCGAACGCGGCAGCGGCGGGCACTCCCCTTCTCGCCACATTCACCGAGCGAGCGCAAAGCCTGATTTCCCAATCGATTGTTGGGACACTATTTGGACACAGTACGATGTATTGGACGGTCATCAGCTGTAACACCTGCCAAAATAGACAGGCGCATTAGGACGGTCCGTCAAGGCCCACAGATACATAGCATATGTATCTGCTGTCTGCGACCTGCATCGCACAGACGGCAAGCAAGACCCCTAAGCCACACCAGGCCTGGCTGTACTGCTAGGGGCCCTGTTCCCTAGCAGGCCACCACGTGGTGCACCAGTCCTAACACAAAGACACACAGTACCTTTGACAGGCACTAGGTACCCCCCTTATATGATAGAGAGGTCCTTTTATCACCTTCGAGACCAGATTCATGACATCAGCACGGGCGTGGCCACCACGTCCGGAGTGCAAGGCAGCATGCCGGTCACTGCCAGCACAAACTTCGGCACCCAATACAAATGTATGCAGGCGCATGTGCCTCCCGGGTTTGGCCCTGCTACACAGCAAGCAGGTGTCATCGAGGCCCGCCCGGGGCGCCATGAGGCGAACCTCCATGAAGGCACAGGCGACACAGCAGCTCCACGTGTTCCAAGCCGCCGCTGCCATACTTAACAGTATATCTGCAGGCGCAAGTTGCAGCTGGCACGGCTTGCATGTGGAGACTTGAGGCTAATCGATTGCGGCATGCGTGTCCGACAGTGCCGTATTGTGTTGCATACACATACCGCGAGCGCACCACAGGCCCGACGCAGAGCCCGGTGGGCGACAGGCGTGAGCCATTTGCGATGCTATTGCACTGATTGGTCAAGCGTACAATCAGCCCGGTTTGTGGGGACGCTGACGAGAGGGAGCTGGTAAAGAAGTTCGAGTTCCGCTTTCCTCGTTCGGTGACCCTGCCATGTGCGTGGGTTTCTGCCTGCCCGGCTGCTGATCGCAAAGATGTGGAGTCGGATGACGAAGTCAGCATGCCTCTGGCAGTGGAGGAGCATTTCGGTCCTCGAGAGCCTCGCTGAAGATTCAGGGGAATCTTGTGGGAATTAGGGGTTGACATAATAGGTCGGGGTTCTGAGATTTATTTGAGCTCAAACTGAGCCACCGGATTGAGCCACTGCTTGCATGAACGTTTTGCAGCACTTCCGGAGTTCAATGGTACAGATTTCAGGACCTCTAGGGAGCATTCCGGAATGCAGTTTAATCCTGATCGGGTGAGGTTTAGTACTGTTCTTGGGCCCATGAGTATGTGCAAGGTACACCATTGCTTGATGTATTATAGGCCGAGGTTGTGACTTGGGTATGCCCGTCAGACGGTTTGAAAGACTTGGGTATGCCCGTCAGACGGTTTGAAAGACATCCCATTCCAGACACGGTAGGCTGTACGGCAGCAGAAGATACAGAACAGCAAGGGAGTCAGGGGGTTGGCAGTACCTAAGTCCATCTCGTTCCGCTTCCTCGTTCATGTAAACCCTACTAGTTGTCCCTCCTGGTCATTCCGGGCAACCGCTCGCTGAGACGCGGTCTCAGGGTCTTCCGAAATGCATTCTGTGTAATGCACCACTTGCAAAACACCTTCGGCGCCCTTGGTAAAGAGTTCCGAGTGGGTTCCGAGTGTCCACGTCCCGAAGCGTTCACATGTGCAGCAGCGTGGAACAGATGTATCATGCATGAGACCGCGGTGCTTGACGGGGCGCACGCATACGCTCGTGGACAGGGAAACACAGTGGTTACACCGAGTGCTGGGTGAGAGCATCAGGAAAATGCCGGCGGGGGGTCACTGAACACCACCGGTCTGGTCTCTGAAACTGGAACAATGCATGAGGCGTCCTGAGGCAGCAGGGGAGCATCCACGCGCGAGCACCCTCTCCGCCTGCCACGTCAGACTGGCGAGGCGCCCGCATGCATGGAGCACAAGCTCCGCCCAATTCCGGGCGTAAGAGGCCATGCTCAGGCTGCAGCGCGATGCGCACAGCACAGCACACGGCGTGGCTGGTGAGAAGGCTGAAACATGGGCAGACAAAAGGCATGCCTATATGCATGCGGCTCTCCCGCAAAACACTCCCGCAACAAGCACCATACCCCCGCAACCATGATCCGCACATGCATGGCTGGCATGCAGTTACACCCCATGAAGCCAAAGGAACCCGGGCTGCGCGGCCGAATCCCGCGGGCGGCGACGAGCTGCGGCATGCATGGCCGGCGGCCCCATGGTTCCAGCGAGGTGCATACGAGACACCCCACAGCCCAGCCATGCGTGCGTGCTCGTAGAGCTGCCCGCCTTGCGGCTACATGTACACAGGGCACGGGCAGCGCCACACGCCGCGCGTGCTGTGGGTGCTGTGGGTGCGCAGCACGGCGTGCGTGGTGCGGCCGCCGTCACGACGTCGGATGGAGGGTCAAAGCACAGCACAGCACACGGCCAGCTGGTCCACCACTTATTCACGCGGCCTCACCTGCACCGGCAGGGAGGCCACCCGCGGGCAGCATGCATGCTGGCCATGCACCCTGCGTAATCGCCGCCACGTGGGGACCTGTGTGACGCCGGCGTCTACGGGTCACACGGCACGCCCTTGTGGTTGTCCCCGATCGACCATTCGCCGCATTCCGGAACCCCGCAGAATCCCGAGGAGGGGCACGCAGAACCCTGTAGACACTTTGTGGATCAGAAACCCACCTCTGTATCGGCACCTACGTATCGGCAGGCGGCACACAGCATGCAGGGGGCAGCAGAGAGCGTGCGGCTGCCACGGCAGTTGCTCAAAAGGGGTGCGGCGCCGGCGTGCGATGGTCGTTGTGGGCAGCTCGGGCGGATGCGAGGGGGGTGCAGGCGCAGGCAGGCGATCGTGATCCTCGCACAGAGTAAGAGGACGGGCAGGGGGGGGGAGCGCACGTCGGAGCAGCCGGTGGTGCACGCTCGGATGGAGCAGTCGGCGCCGCCCCAGCCCATGTGGCAGTAGCACGTGCCTTGGAAGCAGTCCCCATGAGCGTTGCAGTCGTTGAGCTCGGTAGTTGCGCAGGTGAGGTAGCCCGGGCTGAGGCACATCTCGTCGTCGGGCGGGCAGCCAGGCAGGAAGTCTGCAGCAGCGTGGGGCAGCATGGAGCACAGCAGCATGGATCACAGCAGCATGGAGCGCAGCAGCATGGAGAGCAGCAGCATGGAGCGAAAGGGCTTCTGGCCTCAGGCCACGGTGTGACTCGTATCAACTCATGTCTACCATGCATCATGGCAGCTTGGAGCGCACGGCCGCGTCGAGTGGGGCATGCACATGGGACAGGGGGACAGGGGGCGAGTGGGGGGGTGTGCATCCCCGTCGAAGGGTGGGAGAGGGGGGTGCGCACCGGAGCAGGGGACGCCGTCGACGAGGACGCGGCCTTCCGTGGAGCAGCTCATGTTGCCGAGGCACTGCGCGATCGCAAACTCGTCCTCTGGGTCCTTGTAGCACCGCGCGCCTGGCTCCGACTGGCAGTCGAAAGTGTTCAGCCCCTGCACAGCGCCACGGCGCTCACTCCACAGCACTCGGCCGACAGCGTTCGCTCAACGGCGCTCACAGTCCGACGTCTTCACTCAACAGCGCTGACTCCACCGTACACGCGTCATCACGCGGCCACGGAGGCGCTGCCGCGCCGCGCGCCTGCAGCCGGCGCCCCCTCCACCACCACGGGTCTGTCTGCTCATCTGATGCGCCATCCAGCGCGGGTGGGGGGGGTGGAGGGGTAGCACGCCACGCCGCGCCACCGCGTGCAGCATGCTGGGCGGAATGCGGGGAGGGGGGCTGAGGCGTACCGCGACGACGGTGTAAAAGTTGTCGATGGATGCGAGGGTCTCGCAGACGCCGTCGCCGGAGTAGTCATGCAGGCAGACGTACTCGCGGAAGTTGTGAGGGGAACACAGATAGCGCCGCGCGGCGGGATCGGCAAAGGCGGTCGCGAAGGTGCCGTTCGCAAACTCACAGCCGCCCTGCCAGCCGTACGAGTTGAAGCCGCCGCTACCGTACTTCACATCATACCTGCACGGCGACCGCAGCATACACACCACGGGCGCCTCAGCGCGCTACCACCCGGCGTGCATGCATGCCTGTCGCGGAGGCCCCCGGCCACCACTGCGGGGGACAGCGCATGCATGAGCATGCTCTCCCAGGAAGAACAGGGCACCTGGCAGCAGCGTTGAGCATGAGTGAGGCAGGTGCTGCTGGGGGGTGCGAGTGTTGTTGGCGCTGCAAGATCGCACGGACGACCAGTATCTTGTGCTTGCGGATAGCGCTTGCGGGGGAGCGCAAGAGGCTCGGCGAGACGCGCTGCGGGTTGCGTGGCAGCGGGCGGGCGCAATGGTTCATGCATGGTTCATGCATGGTTGCGTGGCATTGCGTGGCAGGCGGGCGGCGCATGAACCGGGTTGGAAACACAGCCGGCGCCTGCCAGCCGGCTTCTGCCGGCGACGAAGCGGTGCGGGATGTGGCTGAGGGGGGCGCGCACCAGCCGGTGTCTTGGAGGACGCCCAGGGACAGGTCGGTCATGACGTGGCGGCTGATGTGAAAGCCATCGTTGACTCCGAAGGGGTTCATCAGCTCCCCCTGCACACACGCTGCCACCTTCCTCGCAGCTGCGGACCGCAACTGGCGGGGGACCGCAGCATGCGGGTGATCCACACCGGGGCCACCCACAGCCCCGACAGCCCCTCATCGACGAGGCATGACCCTCCTGTGTGGCACGTGTGCCGGCAAGGTAACAACGCGGGGCACCAGGGGCATGCAAAGCACCGGCTGCACAGGCGTGTGCGCCGCAGCCATGCCCGGTCGGATGTTCGTGGATTCGCACGCATGCGTGCTGCACAGAGCCGGGTTGCTACGGATCTGTGTTAAGAATCATGGTAGAGCATATACCATGATTCTTAACGATCTGCGATGGACCCCTCACAGTGGACAGTCGACGGGCCCCTGTGCTCACGCCTTGCATGCTCATTTCGTCACGCACTCTGGCCGCCCATGGCTGCCATGTGCCAACCGCGTCCAAGCAGCAGCGTGCACGTGGCACTCGCACGAGCAGCGCACACTGCGACAGGAGCACAGCCCGCGTGGGTTCGATGCGGACCCTCCACCAACTGCTATGATCCAGAGGGTCGCGGCCGTGCTGTGTGCTCGGCAGCAATGTGGCGGGGCCAGGGGAGCGCCGGGGTGACACAATCGCATTACACTGGCGTGCTCTGTGCTGGGCGGTATGGGCTGGGGTGGGGTGGGGGGCACACCCTAAAGATGCGGACGTCCCAGTGCGCGCCCACGCCGACATCGTTCTCGAGCAGCGCGGCGGACAGGGCGGGGCAGCCGAGGTGCCGGCGGACCTCCCGCACGGCGTTCTCGGTGATGATGCCGGCACGGGGCGCAACAACAAACCCGAGCGGCGGGCCGCTCTGCACGTCGCCGACGATGTCCCCCGCGCCCGAGTTGTATCCAAAGAACTGCGAGAACAGCTGGTCTGCAATCCCCTGCATGCATCAACAGGCTGTTGCGGCCATGCCTGTTCATGCAGGGAGCGGGGGGGGGGGTGTGCGAAGGTGGATCCGCTCCAGATATCTGGCCGCGTCATCAGAATCGTAGCGGCTGAGTGACAGGAAATGTGGCGGGGATGTGCAGTAGACGGCCGCGCGGATGAGGTGTGGGGCGGAGGGGGGGCATACGACGATGTGCGTGAGCTCGTGCAGGACGGTCGCGAGGTTGGACGAGAAGTCGTTCTCGGGGAGGATCTGGCACATCCAGATCTGGCCAAAGATGGCGCGGCGGGTGAGGGTCTCATAGACGACCGGCATCGCGGCCGCGAGGGAGGACTTGCAGAACTCGGTGTCGCGGGGGTACGAGGCGACCTTGATGAGGACGTCGGCCTCGATGCCTGCATGGCGTCAATGCATGTCATCGATGCCTGCATCGGGGGTTGGACTGAAAGTTTGCACACGAGGTGGGTGCGGTGAGAAGTGGTGGTGGCGTGTCACGATGAAGTGTGAGGATGAGGCTGCACAGGTCTGGAGTGCTGGGGTGGCTGGGGCTGTTGCATCCAGGCTAGTCGTGAGGAGGCGATGGGCCTGGCATGCGACAGAGCAGAGGTGACAGCGCTGGCTGTTGCTTGATGCCGGCGGCCGCCATGTGAGGAGGGCAGAGCGGTCTACCAGGATGTGCACGAGGCTGCTGTCAGACTGGGGGCTGATGGTGTCACAGCAGGACAAGCTGGCTCATTGTTGAGCAACAGTGCAAGCAGCAATGAGCCAGCTTGTCCTGCAGGCAGATCAGCGACGATACACGACTGAACTATTCTGTGTACATGACGAGAAGGTGGTGACAGTATGTATGGCGGCACGATGTACGTTCACCTTGTGGTTCTTTCAACAGCTGGGGTTGAAACGACCCGCTAAGAAAGTGCAGGTAGGTGGATGTTGCACAGGAACAGGCTGTGCTGCTGTGCGGTATCCGCGGTCAAAGAGTCATGGTTTTAGATTTATGCAGTGAACTGTGATGAGCGGTTACAGGTCACCATTGGCAGTCAGACAAGCACGGTGTACTGGAGGTGTACATGCAGGCGGCCATGTTAAGCGCAGACATGCGAATGTCAACAATGACGCTCCGAGAATCGAAAACATGGGGAAACAAGGCGATGGGGTTGCTGTCGCAGAAGTGCGGGTTCAGAGATGACCAGATGGTCTGGCCAGGTGGACACGACGAATAGGCGACATGCCAGTACGCTGACTCGCCAGTACGCTGAGCCAAACGTCTGTCTGTGTGCGTGAGCCAGACGTCTGTCGATGTGCGCTTGTCAGGAAAGACCTGATCAACTATTTGCAGCGAGCGGCTTGTGCCGATGGGAATATGGACCCCGAAATTTCGGCAAGCCAGATTGCGACGGCTGACAACTGTGACGGACCAACGGGGTAATTAAATTTCTCTGACGAGATCTGAATCAGTCGTGCTCACAAATTTGTCCCGGCTCTGCACGCCGGTGTGCTCAGCTAGGGCGTACATGGAAAGATGTATCTCGGGCGCATCACACCAGGCTAGCGCTAGGACGGACCTGGACGTTCCACCGGACATTTCACAGCACTTTTCAAACCACGACTGCCACCACTACAAAGGTGTGTCATCAGCAGGACAATCGATCGCACAAGAATTCACACAGGCGTGAGTAAGCCGAGAACTTGCGCGTGTGCGGCGTCGACGTCAACCCGACAGGAGCGTACCAGCACCGTTTGGCCCCGTTGGAATAGGAAACCCCTCCAGATCTGTTTCGCCATCGAATCGTAGCTTACCTGATGGATATCTCACCTGCGAATTGCGAGCGCTGAGCACGCTCTGGAGCAAACCCATCAGCTTCCGCATCGGAATGGCATGAGATCCAGGCGATGTGCAAAGTCCGGGCATACGATGTTCCAGGCATAATTAATGTACACAGTGTCAACGAATTGAAGGCGACACTTCATCGTACCCGCAAAAACCGGCCGAACATGCGTGCAGCAGCAGGCATGATCGTGCCCATTATGTACTCTACCGTCTCCTCCGACTGAGTTGGATCCATAGCATTATAATAAGCAAATTTCAGGGGTCTCTTAAGCTCTTCGGAGACTTCTGCGAGCCCAAGGGACCCGTCGGCATTTGTGATGACAGACAAAGATGTGTTGTGCATCTGCGGCTGGGCCAGCTTCTGAGCGTGGTTGTCTGCCAGCCATTGCCGAAATCCTACATCCTCAGACACAGCAATTGCAGAGTGCAACGTGCACAGCAGCGATATGGTCGCAAGCCACATGACTACAACTTTCACGTAGCGAGAATGGATTGACAGTTGAAGCCTCTGTCGAGCGCTTCAAACACACACTTCCGTAAGGCCACCGCTTTTTTATAATAGCACCGCAGCCAATGGTGGTGGCGACAACTGAAGTCCCTCCTCCGAGGCGGTCCTTTCCTTATTGTGAGCATGCATGCAGACACCGGCACCCCAGCGCCCCAGAGACTTGCCGCGGGCTACACGTCCGCTGCGAGGCGACGGCCGAAAGCCCAGCCAAAATGCCGGGGGCCTTGAACCAGACATTCAGAGACTCTCTGCTTGAGTTCTGCCAGGCACAGAACCGTTTAATTCAGGACACACTCGATGTCTGCATGCGGAGCGTAGAACGTACTGTGGGCGGACATCGCTATTACCATTAGGGGCAAGACATCGCGCAGGGCCAGCGCAAGCTTGACAAGAAATTGTCCGACCCACTTACGTGCCCACACGCAGGTGGTTGGCCACAAGAAAACCTCGTTACCATCGACATGTGTTAGCCTACAAAGGATGACTGCTTTGAAGGATATTGTTGCCGGCATACATGATGTCATGGCGAAGTGGGAGCTGACACAGCAACACCGAGGAATCGCAGTGCTTTTTTGTTCCGCCAGTGCAGTGCAATGCATCGGCAGTGGATGATTGGCGAGTATTGAAAAAAGGTGGCTGACACACGGATCCGGACTCAGGGTCACACTCACACTCAGGGTCACATGTACACACGCTTCGCGTCTCATCTTGCCCTCGCACTCGTTCAACATGTCTCTGAAAGGGGCAAGTGTGGGAAGTATCGTGCACATCTCCGTCTGCAGGCTGTTGGTGCCAAGGAAGCGACTGCGGTCAAAGCAAGCCGTCTCGTGAATCGGACACGTCCACGTCAAACGGCACACGGTAATCCAATCAGTACCTTAGGCCAGGCGTTGTGTCCAACGGCGATATCTTGCCCTGCTGTAGGCCCACCTGCCAACGAGTCGAATACTGCAATGTTGACACCAAGTTTACGCATTTCAAAGACGCACGCAAATCATCTCTGCCGGTAATTTTGTTGATTACCTAGTCCTTTCTAGCCGTTTGTCAACCTCTGGGCGGATTTTATGCAACATTGAGCGATGCTCTCTTGGCATGATGTACGCGATTCCTGCATGCGTCTTGATGCCTATAGAGCACCCCATGATCGTGGCACAGAAGTGTACATCTTGTGCTTCTTATCGCAGCATCTGCTGTGCGCAGCGACGTCGACGTTGGTGCATCCCTGCCAACGGAGTCTCAACGTGCTTCCCTGCTCGACACATATGCAGCGCTAGCATACACTTCAATGAAAACCTGGTCACGGTGCTCTCAATTTACACCGCCGTGGAGACCAACACGAATCTGGGTAACAGTCAGAGCATGCTACAGTCAGAGCATATGCTACAAAACCTACCGGCACCTGGTGTCTCGTAAACATGCTCACGTGCACTTGTGCAATTGCAAGGCACGCGCAAGCCCTCACGAATCGATCCAGAGCAATACGCTAGGCAGCTCAGCTCGATTGACACTGTGCTCCTCTTTGAATGCTATTCAAGTGGTAATTGGAGTCCATCTCATGGGAGTTGACGGCATAGGAGTGGGCCGGGAGTGCCCAGATTTCTACTCCAGGCCGCCGGTAGACACGGGAGCGAGATGTGTTTTTGAGAACCTTGCGCTAGTTCGTTCGGTTGCGAGCCATGCCAGCATGCCCCTGCTGAGTTCACATAAACCGTGGTAAGTGCCATGCGTGCTCCGTGCGATGATAAACCGGTCTTGCAGCCAGCATTGTCGCTTCGCAGCAGCAGACTGTTCGCATCACCAATTTGAACTTGTAACACCCCAGTTTACGAATATTTCATGCATGTGATTCCCACCCCCTGCCCTCTCCGCCCCAATGGATGTGGTTTCCCCATGCCCTTTGTCCGCTTCTACCTGTAGGTAGGTCGCAGTCAGTCATGAACTAGAGCCACACTGCTAGTGTGTTAGGGGGGCCTGAATCCCTGATCCCTTAAACGCCGC
>JAUMHO010004342.1:0-15260 GCA_032360965.1 Ulva armoricana | reverse complement strand
ATAGGGTGGTCTGATTCGAGACCTGTACGCTGTTGCGTGATGCACCTGTGACTGTGCCCCTCTTCGATGTAAATACACGGCGCTCTGCGCCATGCATCCGGTGCGCTTGCTGAGAGGCCAAACAAGCAATACAGCAAGTGATGGGTGCGCTCCAGTATCCCACCAAAGCATCGACCAGTCTTGGATACCGGCCGCGACACACATGCCCCCCAACTCCCCCTCCCCTCCCCCCGAACCCTGTGTACCGCATATGCGCACATGCGATACCCCAAGGCCTGCAGGGTAGATCGGGTACTGGGCATAGTACTGGTAATGATCCTGTATGTAGCAAAACATATCATTCTAAAATATTACTAATTAATGAAAAACCCTGGGGGGCATCACACCAATCCCAACCAAAATATGGTCTACAAGTTACAACTGTGAGAGCCATCTCAAGAGCATTAGTAATTTAGAGCAGAACATGACTAATTACTAGTAGTTAGTAATCGTCAACGCACTCCATTGAAGTTGCATTATCACTCACAGAGCAAATGTCACATTTTCATGATCGCGATGAGACTCGTCGAGCGTTAACGTTGCCCGATCGATCCATGCATCACATAGTGCCAGCGCCAAAAAGGAAGGAAAACGCGTGGGGGGATTGTGGAGCCCGCGGCGGCGCCATGACGTCTCGGCACCAGCAGCGCTGAGGGCGTCGTCAACAGATCTTCGGCGTAGCAACAGTGTCGCACGATCTCAGGCACGATCTAGATCTACAACCCTCGACTTGGCTGAGTACGCAAACTGTCGTCACCGTCGGCCCGATCGGCACTCTGGGCCCGAGGGTCGTCACGGATCGGCGGCCGGGACGCGTCAGGTGACATCCAAACTTTCCATTTGCTGAGGCGGTCATCTCTAAGCAGCCGGTGTGATGCCAAAACTGCCTGCGCCCACTGATGCCCCCCCCCTGCTCCGCATCGCGACACAGCAAGGACTCGCTGATGGTTCACGCCCTCCTTTAACAACACGCCCTCCTTTAACAACATTGATTTGTTAACAGATTGATATCAGATATGAGCCCCAACGTCGATTTTTATATACTTTTCCCCATAAGCTCCGTGACACACCTTACCAACACGAAAAGATGACGTTAGAAACAGCATGTGCATCACACATGGCACCATCACATGCGGGCCTGCAGCCTTGAGTGGCATCAATGCAAAAACATGACTTGTACTAACAAAGCATCGCCTCTGGATCGAGGGCAACCAGACTACCCAGCAAGCAGAAAAATAGAAATTGTGTTGAACGGCATTGCTGCCAGTGGCCGCAATGCCCAATCTCCCGGCAGCGGGAGGGTACACAATTGCAGTTGCAGCAGAAACGCATGGTTCAGGGGTGCCGTGGCCGATGCCCGTTTGGGTCTGGCGTGATTCTCGATCCTCCTTTTTTTTTTCTTTTCTTTTCAGACCACAGGGATGTGACCACAGGGGTGACCACAGAGATGCAACCACAAGGATCCTGAACTCCACGCGTACGGACGTCGTCACATGAAACGAAATAAAAATAAAACAAAACCCCAACTCGGGTATCACGCCAACCCCAAGCGGGCATCGGATACAGCATGCGCACGCCGAGGGATGGAGGGAACACGTGCATCAGACGCGACGATGGCCTCCTCAGAACTCCCGGGGCCCTTCAGCTAGCGCGGAAAAGGGGAGTCCGTCAACCACATCGGAGCCCAGCCACACTCGGCAGCGCCGTATGTCCCACAAGCCTCCATCTGCGTTCCGCCCACTTCGCCGTAGCTGTGCCTGCATGGTGTGCATATGCCTGCTCCTGACACAGGCATGCATGGTGTCAGCGAACGGCAGGCGGCGTGCAGTGCAGCGTCCATCCTGAAGGAGCGCGTGGCCCCGTGTGCGGTGCTGTCCGCGCATCAGTACGTGCACACGCATGCATGCTCGCTCGACGGTTGCGGAGATTCGGGTGTTGCGCCGCTTGCACATCACATCGCCGCTTCCACGTGGCAGAGCGCACAACAGCGCCGCACGCCAGGGCGAAGCAGTGAAGCGCACGCGCGGGCACGTGGAATCGCGAAAGAACAGGTCAGTGCAACAGGAGGCAGCTGTACAGTGGCATGGCATCCGATGCCGTGTTCGGTGGGCAGGGGTTATCACCGGGAGGTTACAATTGGCAGCGAGGGTGGGGTGAGGGTGGGAGTGGCGATGGGGGAACCCTGGAGTCGCGTCGGATCACATCGCGGCAACTCGATCACATCGCGGCAACTCGATCACATCCAGCCCCGTAGCTGCGCAGCGAGCGCGCCACGGCAGCGAGCGCGCCACGGCAGCGAGCGCGCCACGGCAGCGAGCGCGCCACGGCAGCACATGCCGGCACACACCCCCACCCCTGCAGCTGTCAGGGCATGGACTCCGTGTCCTGTGATTTCTGGTATGTGCTGTGTGATGTGTGCTGTGTGCTGTGTGCTGTGTGCTGTGTGCTGTGTGTTATGTGATGTGTGCTGTGTGATGTGTGATGTGTGCCTTGCCATAGCGATCATGGCGCTGGGGTGTCCACGTGCATCACCTAGCCCCTGATCACTGCAATGCATGTTCCATCACGCCGTACAATGCAGTGTTCAAATGCAACACGTTTGCTGCATAGGAGTCGACCATGACAGGCATCTACAACGTCTGCAACGGGCGTTTGAGGCGGTTCGGGGCGCCGAAAACAGCGGTGGCGCTGATTCTAGAGGTGACGCACTTACAGCATGCGCGATGCAAGGTAATGCCGTCAAATCCCACTGCCAGGTGCGGTGGAAAGCAACGGCGCCAGCGGGTGGGCCACACATCGCTACAAGGGTGGCTGTGCCTTCCATGCCGGCACAATGTAGGCATACCCAGGGGCAGCACAGTCGCCGCATGCTGGTCTGAGAGGCGCGCACAAGTGTGGCCCACCTGCAGCCACATCCCTGTCCTCACCACCAGCGATCGAGCAGCCAGGAGCGCACAGCACAGGGAACGCTCTGCATAGGGACCGCAGTGCATCCGATACCGGGGTAACGCCTGTCCACTCGGCAGCGCTGGGCAACCGTGATGCTTCGGCAGGGAACCCCGCCGCTCTGGGGCCAATTGCCGGGGCCTGGCGCTCGTGATTGGCATCCGGCCCAACACGTCCACATGGCCATGGAGGGGCTCCATCACTGGCCTCGCGCAGGTGCCTTTACAGAATGTGTAACAGTCAAGTGTGTGGCTGGCCGTGTATTGGGTGCACTCTGCATCTGCCATGCATGCTGCACATGCAGCCAGTATCAAGCACCACAGGATCCAGTCACTGATTCACACCTCATTTTCGAGGACTCAAGTGACTGGTTCACTCTCAAACTGCCCCCACACTGGCCAGATTCCTCACGCACCAGCCATCCATCTCCAAGTCGTCTCTGCCGCACGCCGTCCGTAATACATTGATTGCGCATGCAAATTTAACGGCCACGGCCATCTCAAGACCGACGGTGGCTGCGAGCCACCGCAGCGCACATCTGCCGGCCGTGGCTTCGCAGTGCACAACTCCTGGTCGCCTCAGTGCACAACTCGACGCGCCGGCTTACGGCTCGAGTGTCACCCAGTTCAGTTCCGGCAGTTTGGTTTTGCACTCGAGGCCGCCCACGTCGATCGATCGGGGCGATCAACGCTAACCCCACCTCACAGTGAGTTCCACGTTGCTGCCGGTTTGGCGCCACCTTCTTGAGCTACAGGTCAAGTGTACCCCAGGGGAGGTGTTAGCGATGGCGCACATCAACTGCGGAAGAGAGAGTTTGCACGTTTGCGCCGTGCACGTGCTGGGGGGGAGGGCCTGGAGATCGGCCGGGTTCGAGATGCGGGTCAACACAAGTTGGACGTCGAGCGGAAACGCTGCCCCAGCAAGCCGAGGAGGCTGTGCAGGAACCCTCCGAATAGTTCCAAGAACACCGGGTTTCCGGGTCCTGCAGGCGGCGCAGCATGAAATGAACCCACAACTGCTGCGCGCCTCTGCCAGGACGTGCTCCCGCGCATCCGATCTATGCACCATCTCACAGAACCACAGGTGCCGCATGACCTGACATAGGCACAGGCGGCAACAGGCGAGACCATCGTACAGTGGCGCCGCACGTCTCTCTGGGGTTGACCCCTTGCCGCATCATCTTGGGGGGAACAATCTCTGCTGGTGAGTTCAGTGCTGACAAATTCAGATCTCGGCGTAATCGAGGCGTCACGAGCTAGCACCGGCCCGTTTAACCCGCACCGGAGGGAAATTGTTGATTCAGACCTGAGCATGCCACAGCGGCCGCTGGCGGTGGTGCTGTAGCCTCATCAAGTGCCGCAGCAGCGCGCGCAGTGTCCGCAGGTGCCATTTCCGCCCCACGCCATTGGCGTGACTCTCGGCCGCATACCGCCTCGGCAGTCACATGCATATGCAGCCGTGCGGGGTCACAGTGGCTGAAGCCAGGGCCCGATCAGCGGTGTGGGCAGTGGCGGTTGCATAACGGCGGTGTGGGGGCATACCCACCCTAACGGGCAAGCACATCAGGCCGGGCCATCAGCCGGGAGGTAGCCTTGGCCACTGGCGGCGCGGTTGACAACCCCGTGGATGGCACCATGGAACACGGCCTTGAACTGGCCGCATCACGGCTGCCTCCGCGTGGCGCCGCGCCGGAGGGGGGGGGGGCACCGGTGATCGTGCTGCAGTTCAACAAGTTGCTGGACTGGTCCGCGAGTGACGCCTGCAGCTGCGCGGCCCCGGCCGGGCTGACCCGGGAGCTTTCACGGCAGGCGGCAGCAGAACGGCGTGCATATGCTGCGCATGCTGGGCGTGCTGAGGACACCCATGCAGCTCCTGCTCCCCTGCAGAACCAGTGGAGCTGTGAGGCGGTACGGTCGCGACGGGGTGACTGCGTGCGGCGTGCTGGGCGTGACTGGCGAGTGCGTGCGGAAGCCATAAGTAGTGGTAGTAGTAGAAGCCATAAGTTGCGTCGTGTCGAAGCGGGCGGGACGTTTGGTGGCCTCAGCGACGGCGGCGGGACGAACAGAGGGGTTCGACCCGGCTGGCTGGTGTGGCGGGCATCGTGAAGAATGCGCCATCGAGGCGTTTGTGCTGGGCCGTGTCCAGCCGGATTAATGAACTCGTGCGTCTGACGGGGCTCGCACGGCGCTTGTGCTGTGCACGCCGGGCACATCCGATACGGAAGTGCGATAGTGACGCTAGCGAGGGTGAGGGCACACGTCGACATCGCGAGGTTCGTACGTCACACAGCTTCCAGACACGGCCCATCTTGCCCGTGCACACGGGCCCGCTGCCAAGGCACAGCGAGTGAACTCTGTATTGGCATCTTCGCGGTGGGCAACAGGAATTGTGAGATGATTACATGCTTAGCCCTGGACATCTGCCGGAGTGAAGGAGCGCAGGGCATACTTAACAAGCGCGGGTTATCTTCGACGCAGGTATCGATAGTTCTGGGATCCGCAAGGCTGCCGATGCGATAATTCACCACCGACAACACGGTAACGTCTTAGCCGTACCAAGAAAATGTTAGCCTTCCATTCATCCGCGGAGCAGATGCCGTCGGCCAGCAGCATTGCAAGCAGACGCGCAAGAGCCAGAAAAATCACTAGTGCGTGCCTGCCTCGCATCGCATGTACAATGCAAAGGACACCATGCTTTTACCGCAGCGTTACAGATACTTGTTCAACCTGTCGCGTGGTTGTGGATTGCGCCGCAAGCGGGCAAGCCGTGTCCGTGAAAAAGTCCGGCTGCGTCGCCCATGCGCATGCAGTCCCAACGACGATCGCAGAGACGGCGTAAAACGCGCATCGGCGGCAACGCGCCACGTGTCGTGTTCCCGTAAGCCATTGGCATGCATTTGACACGCGGCTCGGGCGCATATGCGTATGCATGTGGGGCAGTGGAGCATTACTAACTCGGCAGCGCGCGTGCACGAGGCTCCACACCGGCGACGAACCGTGCACATATGACACAGCTGAAGCAGTTTAAACGCGATGAGACATACATGTACATGTAAGTTTGGCGTGAGCGAGATATAACTAGCTTGAACAAGAGCCTTCCTGCGCTCGGACGCATGCACGCGCATCACTGGTTCATGAATCGATATCCCTCGGATGTCCAAACTGCGTGCCCTGGCATACAAGACTGCGCAATCGTGCTGAGCAATCGTGCTGCGCAATCGTGCTGAGCAATCGTGCTGCGCAACACATCTGAGCGCGTCATTGCATCGATAGCGGCGAGGTGGGACGACGTATACGTAGTCAGCGCGTGCGGCTTGTGAATTGGCATTCACTTTTGGCGGCAACATCGCAGTAGAGTCAGCGACAGCGAGTGGCGCCATGTCAGTGGCGCCTCCCCTCTGCCTGCCACCTTTCTCCACTCGCACGACAGTGTCACGCCAGTGCCCCCCCCTCCCCCCCACACCCTCCCTGCCAAGCGGATGCGATTTGCCCGTTTGCTTTGTCCGCCCCTACTTGTAGGGGTGCCGTGGCCGATGCCCGTTTGGGTCTGGCGTGATTCTCCATCCTCCTTTTCTGTTTTTGTTTTTTTAGTTTCAGTCCTTGGCTCGGGGTCATTTGCTACGGTACATCCCTGACCAGGTAGGGAACAATATGCTGATGCCCTCGTACGCGTGTGTTGTAAATGTAAACGTGCCACTTCCCGCTGTTCGAACAGCATGCCGACCGATTACCCCCCGATTACCCCTGCCTCGTGCCAGCCTGTTGCACGGTTCCCCAGTCCATTCCTCCGCTGCTGCCCCTGGAGCCGTAGGGGGACTGTTGCTAATGCCCGTCGTCGTACTTAGTATTCGGCCTTTTAGTAAATACTTTGAAATGACTTTTCCAATCATTAGACGACCTTAGTCGTTGACAGTGGCATCCGTCGAGCAAGCGACAACACAGGTTTCTGTTGGTCAGAACAGAGCAAAAGAGACAGAATTTTACAAAAAAATTCAACGCGCGATTTCCCCATATAGTGTGTATGATCATATGGCACCCTCAGAAGGGTCAACAGAGCTCTTTTGCCAGTTCACCAGACCATTTCGGGGTAAATTCCGGGTTATTTTTTCGGCCCCGAAAATTTCGGGGTTTTTGCCATTTCGGGCCCGATGACCCAGCCCTGCTGTCAGGTCTTGCAGTACTCATCTTAGCAATCTAGTTGTTGGCACTCAGACCTGCAAGCTGTTGCCAAAAAAGTCACATATGTTGTCTTTGGGAGGTCTACTAAAATGAACACCGACCGGGAGCACCATCAGGGTGGGGCAATTGTTAACGGAGGCGACCGGTGACTGGGTTGCAGACTCCGGGTGCTCATCAGGCGGCAGTTACACTGCGTAGAATATGTAATAGCAGCTGACAGTTACGTCGGCGCAGGCATGGCGGGCACCGGACGCGGCACAGTCAAGTGCATGCTGCTGTGGCACCTGCTCACGGCGGCCACGGCGGCCGCCGGTGGCCGGCAGGCGCGTGCGCTGCGCGAAGTGCTCGTCCAAGACTCGGTGCTCGACGCGCCGGGGGCGCCGCCGCTGCAGACGCTGTCGACGCCCCTCACTACAGCCCTGGAGGCTGCCGGGAAAGCAGGTTCCGGAAGCGTAGAGGCCGTCGGCACCGTGCGGCCGCTCACCGTCGCTTTCATCAGCAGCATCGAAGGCCGGGATGCGGCGACGGAGGAGTACATCATGGACGTGCTGCTGCCGGCGGCGGCGCGGCTACTGGCGCGCTCCATCAGGGTGCGCCGCCCCTACGCCACGGTTGTTCAAACCCCAGTCTCACTAGCACGTTCGGGCTCTGCAGTTATGAGGATGGAGATTGTGCATGAGGAACTGCGGCGTTAACCTCCCCGCACCCTCCGGCGCCCCGGAGCAGACTGCCGGGCCTGACATTGCTCCGATATCCACTGCCTCGTCTACATATTGATGGCCCTACCTGTTTTAGAACCTTCTCACCCGGGCACTCCCCTCAAGATCCCTTCCACGACTTGCCCCAAACCGAAGCACTGATGCACACGCCCCCTCCCTCCTTCCCCTGGGCGGCTTTCTATGAACAGCACGAGGCGTGCATGCATAGCCATGTACCAAGATGCATGCACGTGCAACGCAGCCTCCACTGCTTTTGCAAGCTTGCGTGTTTTCCTCCAGCTTGCACTGCCGCCGGAAGGATCTACGCGTGCCGGTGACATCTCATGGATGACGTCGGCGGGCCATGCCGCTGCCTGGCGGATGCATCTGCAACGAGGTGTCTGCGCAGCGGGGTCCGAACCCTGACGCCTCGAGTCTGCAGGTACGGCAGCCCAGCGGACCCCTCGACTTCTCGGCTTCTATGGTGACGGACCGCGACGGGAGCCCGGTGCCGCCTCCACTAGATGGCAGCGCAGGTGTGATGCCCCCCCTTTCTGCTGCGCCGCTCGCTGTCAAACCACGCGGCACGCAGCACGCAGCATGATCGCGACTTGGTCTAGTCCATCGATGCGATGCGTGGTTTGGGGGATTCCATGCCGCGTGTGATTACAGTGCAGCACCCATGCTGCGCAAACAGCCTGTGCAACTCGAACGCGGCGTCGGTGGGTCTTACGTAGGGCCGCCGCTGGCCCCACCGGAAGCCCCCCGCCCCCCCTGCCCCGCGCATGCGACAGTTACACCGTTTCAGGCTATTGTGAGACTCGGGGTAAGGTATCACGGTTTTGCCGCAGTACCATATCATGAGGACTGCATGCTGGCTGCAGGGTATGATGCTGACCTCGTGGTTTCGGTGTTTGCGTCGCAGTCGCCGGATTGCGCAACCGGGTTTTTGGCCAAGGCGGGAGCGCTCGCGCTGGAGGAGGGCACGGGGCGGCCCGTGTTCGGCGACATCGAGTTCTGCGAAGTCGACCCCTCCACCTTGTCCTTCGATCTCGCCATTACCACCCACGAGCTGCTGCACGTGCTGGTGCGCCGCCACGTCCGTGCTCTGCATGCTGTGCGTGCTGCGGCACGTGTGGTTGCATTGCCTCGCCCATCCGAACGCCTCCATGCATGCTATGTGCTCTGCACGCTGTGTGGTTTGTGTGCTGTGATGGAAGGACACAGTGGATACTGCCATGCTACAATGCAGCCCCGACCTCTGTGCTGTGCTGTGCTGTGCTGTGCTGCGATTCACAAAGGGTACTCACAGGTGCTGACACTGGGGCCGGCTGACTGCAGGGGGTGTCGAGCTTCCTGTTCAGCGACTTTGCGGGATACCCCGAGGGGTTTCCGGCGTCCCAGCAGGGCGACGGCGGCCTCCTGATCTCGTCGCCGCAGGTGGTCGAGACCGTGCGCGACTTTTTCGGCTGCCCGGACGTGATGGGCGCCGAATTTGAGAACGAGGGAGGCTCGGGAACGGCGGGCGCCCACTGGGAGACGCGCCTGTTCGACGTGCGCAGCCAACCTCATGCGTGCCCCCCCATCCTCGTTCCTGTAGACACCAAGGTGCTCATGCGTGCGCACGGGCCGTCGTGTTCCCAGGCAGCCATAAGAGAGCCGGCAACGGACTCCTCCGCAGCATGGCCCTGCCATTCGCATTGCCGAGGATCACCCCATGCGACTAATGCCCCCGGCGTCCACACGCGGGACACCGTCCGCATGAAACCACTCGACAAACAAGAGCCTGGCCACCACGTCACGCGCACGAGGCGATTGCTCGCATCGCAGGCAGCGCACCAAGGTGCCGAGGCGGCTGCCCTGACACGAGCGCACCTTGTCGGTACAACATGCATGTGCCACATGCATGTGCCGTGCTGCGACAGCCTCGCAGCCGTCCTTGCCCGTGTCTAGTCATCCCACCCACACATCCACCCGCCGAGTCACTCGGCCCACGGGAGCGTCATTTGGCGCTGTTTCCAGGCTGCTAAAGCAGGCCACACACTGCAGCAGCGGCGGTAGCAGGTCCCACCAGACCTGCGTTGACATGACAGCGTGCCCGACATCAACCATGCTGCCGCTCCCGTACGCGCCTTCAACACTGTTAGAATCACCGGCCAAGGCGGCACCGTGTTAGAATCACCGGCCACGGCAACGTGAAACGTCCCAGGCCCTGTTAGAATCGATGCACCAGACGATACTACCGTCGAGTACAGCACCTGTATGTGCTGCACTCCAGCGTCACTGATCACCGAGTACCATGCACGTGTGGCTACAGGCACCACACACATGCACTGCATGCATATCTCACGACAAACACGGGCACAGGACAGAGTGTGTGCAGGGAAACCTGATGGACGCGGCGACTCCGGTTCGCAGCCTACAGTCGCACTACAACACCCATGTCCTCACAAACCTCACGCTCTCCCTCCTTCAAGACTCCAACTGGTGCGGCTGCCGCCCCCCTGTAGTCACACCTGCCGTACCTGCGCTGTATCTTCTTCCTACACCCCTCTCGCTCCGCACGCCCAGGCAGCGATTCCGCCGCACGCCGGTGTGTGCATGCATACGGCGCCGGCGGGAAATTGAGCGGGTGTCATGCGGGGCAGGTATGATGTCAAGTACGGCTCGGCGGGGTTCTCCAGCTGGGGCTACAACGCCGGCTGTGTGTTTGCGATGGAGAGCGCGCTCAGTCCGGCGCTCCGTGAGGATCCCCTGGCAGCCCAGTACCTCTGCTCCTCGAGCCTCCCCTTCACCAGTGAGTGCTTCCACGACCACAGCGGCGCCGGGGTATGCCAGAACCTGAGGCTCGGAGACGGCGCTATCGTGATCACGAAGGTGCGCTCGCGCTCGCTCCCGCGCGCCTCGTCAGCGCGCCTGGATCCACGCCGTGTCGTCCGCTACGCAGCCGCGCCCGCTTGCATCCAGTAGACAACGGGCAGATAGCGTGATAGCGCCTTTCTGCCCCCAACGGGCTGAGGCTATGTTTCCGCTCTGTTTCCTCGACGCGATCCCAGACCCTAGTCCCCCCCCCTTTCGCGTCTGGCCTCGCAACACCTTGCGCCTCTGGCTCAACAGATACATGCTGCAGGTTCCTGACTTTGGGATGGACTGTCAAGTCCCGGAGGCCCCCGGCGGCCGATGCCTGCGGGAAGTTGGAGGCGGGATTCGGGGCACGCAGTGCGTCTCGATGAGGTGCAGCGCCGAGGGCACTGTCCTCATCAACGGGGAGCCGTGCAACGCAGGTCCGGATACCCTCTGCTCGTCTGTGGCTATATGACACGCTACTAGCAGTGCTGCAGCACCATGATTCATCACATGTACCCTGGAGCGTCATGTGCTCCCTGCAAGTGCGCCAGACTGAGGTACGGCAATGTCAATGCGGCTGCCCGAAACCGGAGCTGGCGCATACAAAATGCGGGAGCGTGTGCGGCAGGTTCCTTCCGTTCTCTGCACAGGGGGGCGGGGGGGTGCTTTCGTCGGCCTACGGTAAGAGCACAACCGTCAGTGCAATACTGCCGTGGGTGCACACTTCAGCAGCCTGTGGTGTCATGCAGAGGAGCAAGTCTGCCCGAGTGATGCCACGATGTGTGGCGACCCCGGGTACCTCACCTGCGTGGACACACTCAACGACTGCAGCGGCCGCGGTGACTGCTTCAAGGGCCGCTGCTTCTGTCACGCCGGCTTCGGCGGCGACGACTGCTCCAGAGAAGTCTGCATCGGCCAGTGCCCCGATGTGCGCCGCTGCTTGCTGCATTGCCGCCGATGCATGCAGCCAACCAAATGCATGGCCGAGCCGCTGCTGTCAAACATCAAGATCATCTTCAGTGATTGTGCCCATGTCGTGAAACGAGGTCCGGCTCCGTGACACACAAAACGTGTAGCCATCGACACACACACAAGGGAAGGTCCTGTGTGAGTCCATCGGGGCCAACCGCACCACAGCATCTCGATGCACCGGACGCTTGCGATTGCGGACGGCAAGTGTTATCGTTACCGCGTGAAGGGGATCGCTGCGACGGCTATCTACTGCAGGCAGCTACTCGCGCGTCCGAGCATCCCAACCCACGAACAGCCAGCGCCATTGCTGCTGTGCATGTTGAGCACGCTGTGCATGCTGAGCGAGCATGCCGTCTGTGCCGTGCTGCGCCCCCCAATCTGCACAGCACTCACCCCCTAGCCACCACGCCCTGCAGTCCGCAGAGTCGGCTCCCTCTCACACCCTTTCACTCTGTCACTCTACCACGAGATCTGCTCCCAAGCCTGAGGAATGCTTTGTTACAGGGCAATCCCTGCCCGGCGTCAGGCTTCTGTGGCGTTCCAGACTGCGGAAGTTTCTCCAGTGGCAGGTTCGACCGCGGCACAGCATGCAACGTCGGCGCGCTGCAAGACGCCACTCCACCTGGACCCCCCGCCCCCGAATCACGTCGCATGACCCTCCTGGAGGCCGCCCCTCGGCCTGTAGTCCCTCCCCCAAGCCTGGGCCGTCCTCAGCCCTCACCCGCGCCCCCCCCGCCAGTGCCTGCGACTCCGCCGCCCGCTATCATGATGCGGGAGCAGCCCCCCCCCCGCCGCGGAGGACTCGGATGCGCCGCCGCTCGCGGTCGGCCTAAAGGGACCCCTACAGCCTGCAGAGCCCTATGGGAGGTCACACGGGGAGGTCACGCCACCCACAGCTACCTTCGGCGGTCCCACGCCAGCGTCGCCACATGTACAGGGTTCGGAGACCGGCAGGCGGATGTGGGCTCCCCTCCTGGAGTGTGGTCTCCGGTTGAAGACTGGATGTGCACGCCAGAACCCTTAGCAAACGCAGAACTCCGGCACCGCCGCTGGAAGTCGGGAAGGCCTGCAGTGCCAGGGTATCCCGGCAAGCGCAGGTGTTGGGCTGTTGGGTTGAATTTCCGGGGACAGCCCCTTAATGATTGACCAGTAAACTCGGGTTTCCGGGTAAAGAAACCCGGCACTGCACGGAAGGCCCCCGCCGCGCTGATAGCGGGGACTGTGTACGCCTCGGGTGCGATGAGTTGAGTATGGCAAGGTTAATGCCGGATCGCTGCCGTTGCAGCATCATGCATGCATGTGAGGGCATGCGCGTCGCCTCCCGCGGGGGCCGCATGTAGAATGTATACGGCAGCGTGTATGACGATTGCCGCATGTATTAGGATACCGGCGAGGCGGGTAGTGTCTTGGGGAGTGTGATGCCCATCAACTCCAGCAGCAGTGCATGGCGAACACTGCAGGGTCAGGCCCCAGGAAATGACCCACGAAGGATGTGCGACTGAAGAAAGACAGGGTTTGCGTGGAGCGGCGGGCAGGTCCAGCACAGCACCGCAGCGCGACGACGGTGACGTCAATGCGGCTGCGGAGACCACCGGCCGCAGCTAATTAGCTACTTATAAGGGGCTCGAGCCCCTGATCAAGAGAAGCGTGTGGCTCACTGTGGCACAGGCGGAAAGGAGGCTGCCTGAGGCAGCAGGTCCGCGGAGGTTACTCCACTTCACCTGCCAATGCGAGGCCTGATATGCACGGCCTGTGATGCTCGCGGTGACAGTTAGGGTGCTCACGGTATCCCCCTCCAGGGAATACCACGCTGTCGGCGATGCCTGTGGATCGCGGCCTGTGATGCTCCTCCAGCGCCATGAGGTGCAGGAGAGCTAGGCCCCCATGCTACCATGTACGTGTATATCTGCAGCAGCTGCAACGTTACCAGTACACTTGCGTTTGTGTGAACAGTACCAGTTGGTGAACAGTGGGTGACACTCCGTCGCCCTGAAACCCAGTCCATTGTTGTCTAGACATGTCGTTGTGGATAGGATGGGTGCTTGAGGGTGGGGCAGGGCAGCGCTGGCATGGCGTACCGGGAATTCCCTTGCGGGAAAAACCCCGGAAGAGATTGGCCTAGCTGATGGGGTGTTCTATAGATCTGTAAGGTGTTCCATAAATGTATAAAATTTTCTGCATGCGCAGCGGCTAGCCCTGGAGTATACAGACAGTATACTTTCTGTACACGTGTAGAGTTACCACTATGGCAGAGGCACCGCCACGGTGTGAGCTGCAAGAATGACTGATGTCACCTCTCATATGCTGGCAATGCCACAGTGGCAGGGTGATGCGCACAGTCCAGCAGAGACACCCCTTTGACGGACACCCCATGAACAACTATCACATGAGATTTAACAAGGGGAGCCATCCAACAGGGCTGAGCGTCCGGTGAAGAACTGGCCATGACCTGAGACACAGACTGACACCCGAATCGTCGGGCACCCGAACTGGCCATGACCCCGAAACGTCGGGCCCGAGACACCCGGCACGCCGACTGACAACGGAAAATGGTGAGGTGGCAAGTGCAAACAGCTCTGCTTGTTGTGAGACATGCATGCAGTGCATGTGTGTGGTGCCTGTAGCCACACGTGCATGGTACTGAGAGGTCACTGCGGTGATCAGTGATGCTGGAGTGCAGCACATACTCGACTGTAGCATTGTGTGGTGCATCGTTTCCATCACTGCTGGCCCTTTGGAAGGTGCTCCACGACCAGGAACACTTGACTGAGGCTGAGCGCGCTCGAGTCTGTGTACAACTCGATCTCGTGTGCGTGTTCTGACAAATCGAGGGTATGCTCGCTTGCTCATCAGGGGGACCATTGCTGCCATCCTCTGCAAGGGTTAGAGGCCTAGTCTACACTGCTCGGCTTCGGGTGTAAAGCATCCGTTTTTCAATTCCGTGTGTTGACAGCATGCATGGGCCACGCGGCTGTTGTCAGCTGGGCACCCGGCCAATCGATTTCTTCGCATTTCTCAACCCCAAGGTATATCTTGGTTGATCCTTACTAATGTGACTAGGGTGTGTAGAGAGGCCTTCATCTCTGATCCCTAAGCCCAGCGCGCTGCCGCTGTGCACGCATGCATGCATGCTCCGGCGGCCGCCAGACGGGGTCAGAGTCTGCGGATCCGCGAGGCGGATGAGGCCTTGCGCTTTAATTATAACCCACAACAGGAGCGCACAGCCCCCCCCCCCGGCTACTTGGCTGTGGCCGATGCTCGGTTTTGGTTTGGCGTGATATCCGAGGTAAACTTTTATATTTTTTGGGCGGGGACTGGCAGTGGGTTGATGGGGCAGGCGCAGAAAGTGGTTACAAAAGAGTACAAGGGCAAACCCACAGAGTGGATCAAGTCATGGAGTCATGGCGCAGAAAGTAACATGACGTGCTCCTGGTACAGGAGCTACACCCACGGTGGCGAAAGGGGGGTGTGCACTCAGCCCCACAGCGTGTCCACCGGTAGCTCGGACACCATGGGCACTTCCAGACGACTTTGGGGTCGCCATAGGGCATAACTAAGTGCTTTGGGAACGTCTATACCA
>JAUMHO010004331.1:0-15262 GCA_032360965.1 Ulva armoricana | reverse complement strand
CAACTCACAACGCAAGGCCGTCGGTCGGAACAGGCAGCCCAGGTAGAACCGGCCGCCCATCAAGCCGTGCTCGCAGCAGGGCTCTAGTTGTACCTGCTGCATTGCCTGACATGCTTGCCATGGTTGATACCTATAGGAAAGTGTTGATCCATCAGAGCGTTGTTGTCACATGATCTCGTATGATCTTGGCTCAGCTCAACTAAAACATGATCAACTGCTTTGGTCATGACAATTGCCCGCACTCAATCCCGTGTTCATGATCGTGCTGCGTAACGGCCTGTCCTGCAGGACACACGGTACTGCCGCATAAGCCTTGTTCTCAAGGTGTGACACAGGAGGCTTGCTCGTTCGGCCTTACGCATCTGAGAAAACTTAACATGCGCAGTCTCCATTAATATTGTGGCAGTGTCCGTAGCAGCCCGATCCGCACGGACGAACGCAAAGCAGTGCTACACTGCAAAGGGGTCATTCGCCTACACAGAACAGGTTTGGGCCCCCCAGCCTTTGCTCTGGTCAATGCCATTGCAGAGTTTGCGGCTTCAACAGGCGCTGTCTCCAAGAAAATATTGATGGCGAATGAGATGCGTGACCTCTCCACCACGATCTGTCACGGCATCGCCAGGCAGGTCCTCGGTTCGTGTTGAGATCGCGACGTAAATAGGAATCAGTGGCTCAGTGGTTAAGTATCGCGATTCCAACACTTCGGCACCGTTACGAGCGCCTCGCTGGGCGGCCGGTTCTACCTGGGCTGCCTGTTCCGACCGACGACGACCTTGCGTTGTGATTCGGTCTCCGCGGGGGGTCCGTCGCTTGCGCGCGACTCTGCAAGGAACGGCTTGCACGCCATCCCACCCCGCACCAGGCCGTAGCCCCGCCCCGTCTGCGCCGGACCGCTCACCCCGGCCCCTCGCCTTCCTCCAGTCGGAACCCCCCATCCCCCGCCCCCGCCCTCGTTCCCTCTCCCCCACCTGCCTGACCCTCCCCGCTCTGCCTCGGTTATGTTTCCCCCGTGTACCCCCGCCCCGGTTCTTCCTACACGTGGGCCCCCCGTGGAGGGGGGTGGTGCGTGCTCGCCTCTGCTGTCATGGGTGATTCCCCATGCCATGCTTGTTGGGCGACGGTGGGGTATGTGTGCAGGTTTCTAGAGCGTGCGGGATCCCAGGGCTATTTATTTCGTCGGTTTGTGCTACTTCTACAAGTGGGGCATTGTGATTGGTGTACTGGTTGGTTTGGTTGTGGCATGTGTGCATAGCGTTCAGGGCAGTGGTGGTTGTGGGAGCAGTGCCTGCATTGTTTGGGTTAGTGTGCTTCTTTTGTTTTGCTTGTGTTAGCTTGCGCATTTACCTCTCGGCGATGCCAGGCTGTTGTGTACATCTCCGTGTAACACAGAACAGGTTTCAGATGCGTGATACCCTTCGGCGGCACCATCTTGCCTTGTCCAGACATTGCACCTCCGTTTCTACACCCTCCTACTGTTGCACCCAGTTGTGCACACCCCTCGGCCTCCCTACTGCCAGGTCCCATTGCTTAGCTTGAGGGCCAGCCGTCTTGTACGCGACCTCATCACGTGTCCTCTCCCTCAGATGTCCCTGCTGCGTGCTTCCCAACCATGTTCTCTTGGCTGCACATGGTGCAAGCCATCATAGCCAGTGTCATGTGTCTCACATTCAGCCATGCAAACATTGCAGCAACGCTTGCTGCCTGCCTGCATGGATGTTCATACATGGATGATTTTGGAGTATATAATGCAGTCTGCACTTTCCCTGCCAATCACGTCCTTGGGAGCTTTTGGATGCGTGCCTTTAGGGTCCTTGTCTGGGTCCACCGAGCTATTAGGAGCGACGCATCAATTTTCAACATGCGGTGCGGAAATCTAGCCTAGAAATGCCAGGCATGATTCGCCAACGTGGTTGCTAGCTTCAAGCGTGACTGGCAATTGAAGTTACATTTGAACACAGTGCCAGATGCTGGGTGGGCGCATCAACGACTTGATGTTCCATCAGGGTTATGGAATGCCATTCAACCCTGAAATACTGAGGGTGTCATAGTGTCACCTGGCTCTTTGTGTGATTGTCTGGCCCATCATTGTGTACTGCGTCTGATATCAGGATGAGGTATGAGTCTATAGCCTGGTTTGACACTAGGAACTGGCTTACCTTGTGACCATGATTTCCATACCACTACAATCAGGCGACCTGCCAGGACATCAAATGTAGAATGCAAGAGTAACCCGCATCACTTGGAAATTCAGCTGCAGCCTCACACATACACTGTTGAGATCTGTGTTGAGTTTGTGTACACAATTCAGAATTCGACTATCATCAGTAATGGCTATCATGAAGGCGCCTGTCATCGTGTATTGTTCACAGCACAATGCACACAGTGCTCCCCCCCACGGAGTCCGGACTAACGTAGAGTCTAGCATGCGCCAGCTCAAGTGAATCCGTTTCATATTGGTTAGGGCTGGCTGTTTATAAGATTCGGGTTTCCCCTTATACGGTAAATACGGTGTAATCGTACAATACACAAGGTGATCGGATAATAGTGATAGTGGGCGGGCAAGGCTGCAGCCTACAGGTTCGAGCACTTGTCCAATGAAATCATATCAGGTGTGTTACACGGAGATAAACGCAGCAGCCTAGCATAGCCAAGAGGTAAACGCGCAAGCTAACACAAGCACAGCCGCAGATCAAGCATAATATCCGAAGCAGCCTAGGCATCACTCCCAAAATCCCCCCGCTGTCCTGAATACTATACAAACACAAATGCATGCCTCAAACCCACCGCTACACCAATCACAATGCCCCAAATATAGCAGTAGCACACACCGACAAACTTCATAATCCTGGGATCCCGTACATGTACACCCTAGAATCCTGCACGTTCGACAACCGCAAGCGCATGAGGATCCGCTCCAGTGGCCCGCCGGAGGTCAAGGCGCAGGCAGTGTAATGCCAACAGGCCAGCGTGCAGTGTAATGCACGGGCAAGCCATGAGGAGATGTTCGATGTGGCGCCAGCGATGCTCGACAGAGTGATCCGCATAAAAGTCAATCGGGAGGTCATACACACGAGCATCGCACAGCGGGCACATATCACGGGAGGCAGCGGCGCCGTAAGAGAAGCAGTGGTCATGTAGGAGGTGCGATGACCGCAATGACATAATCGGATGGACAACGGAGGAGACGGCAGCAGTGTAGGGCGCACAGAGTGAATCTGTGAGGCGGAGGCCGCGAGCGACCGGGTTTCGCGATGTAGTGGTCGCTCGGCGGCGTTTACGAAGACGACCAGAGAACAGAAGGTGGTCGTCAGGTTGGGAACCCAAGCCCACACCCCGTTGTACGAGGGATGCACAACGGATACCGGCGCGAATGGCAGCATCTCCCAAGGGGCGGCGGTCCTGCTCCACTGTGGCGTGGCGTTCCATACCCGAGCCGGTCAACAGGCCGGGGGGTGCATGAGCTAGAGCGGTGGACATCGCAGCCTGTGCATAGGACAGCCATGCATCCGATGTGGCAAGGGAGTCATGCAGGGCCGCTCCCATAAAGTCCGGCGAACGGGCAGCAGGCATGTGGTCCTCGAAAACCCCGGCGCAGGGGTCATGGGCCCGTAGTATGGCTGCCGCAGCAACGCCGACCGTGGACCTGGCCAGCTGCCGTGCGTGGGCAATGCGGCAATGGTCGCTCGCTGTGAATACCCCAAGGTCCGAGACCATGACATCACCGGAGATGCTCCTGTCCCGCACCCATGCGGGCACATTGTGCATGGGTCGGATGCCCGCCACAATTTTTGCCGCCCTTGAGAATACACGGTCCAGAGGAGACGGGCCCCGAGGAGTCCGCCAGAGTTCCGTGCCGTATAGCATGCATGGCGCAATACGGGTTTTTAGTATCATACATTTTGTCCGGGCTGAGAGGAGTGTGCTTTTAAGCGCGGGGAGCCACGCGGCCAGGGCTCCCCAGCCTTTCGCCGTTGCTGCGGACAGCTGAGCGTCCCAGGTGCTTGGCGCTTGGAGATGGAGGCCAAGGTATTTGGTCGAGTCGGAAGTTGGGAGTGGTCGGTTGCCCCAATGGAAGCTGCTCGATGAGTGTCTGTCCCGTGCACGAGGCGGTCCAAAAATGACAATGGAGGTTTTGGCCACGTTGAGGGACCATCCCCATGTCAGACTGTGATTGTGCACTGTGTCAATGACATGCTGCAAGCCTTCCGGCGTCCCGGATGTGCCGGCAAGGTCATCCGCGTATGCTTGGCCCGCGTACTTGCGGGTATTGTGGCCACAGCCTACAGTAAGCACGGGGTCCGCTGGTAGGGCATAGATGTCGTATGGTAGCCGGGAGGCGAAGCGCACAGCGGGGACACCGCGGTAGCGTGCGCGCCGGCGCTGCGGCAGCTGCGTGTGCTGTGGACGTCCCACTGCTGGACGGACGAGCCGGCCGCGGCCTGAGGCTGCTATGCGCGTGCTGTGTGCTGTGTGTTGCCCACACAGTGGGAGGGGAAGGCACGCAGCCAGCAGGAGGGCACTTCACACGCACTGCAGCAGCGGCAACATGTTGGTGCGCACATGGCCCTGCCGTGTTGCCGTTGCGGGGCGCTCACCGCCGGGGTGTCTTTGCCGCGCTGCGTGTGCTGTGCTATGCAGCGCTTGGGCTCTGAGACGGCTGTGCGAGGCGCTCAGACCAGCACGATGCTTGTGCGAGGCGCTACGCTTCCGGCGCTGCGCTCTCCCTAGCATGCTGGAGAGCACGCGGCGATTGGAGAACACTGCTGGATCGCCCGAGGACTCGCAGGGGGGCGCCATCTGTGCTAGGATGCGCGAAGCAGCGCATGTGGGCACACGCATGTGGGCACTCGTGTGTGGTCCTCTGTGCTGATGCACGGCCACAGTCCTTCATTCGAGGTGTCCAGGCATAATTGGTTGAAATGTGGGATCCTGGCCCCGGAAATTCGATAGTGTTGTGCAGTTGATACAGATGGGTGAGCACTTGTGTTATGGATTGGTCCATCCTTAGGGCATGGCTCACTGGTGTTGCGCCTTCCCCCACCCGCACGACGGTGAGTTAGAAGTCTTTGTCCCGGTTTGTTACTGGGCTTACCTTGAAACCATGTTTTCCATACCATTACAACTTGGGCAAGTGCAAAGGCTGATTCCAGTCACGTTGAGAAATGTAGTTACAGCTGAAAAAGTCCATCTAAAGTACACCCGTACCTCCAGCATATATACAGTCTCTATTCGGCTGTGACGAGTCTTATCCTATTCGTTCTGCATTGCCTCTTTCTCTCTTTATTCAGGCCAAGCCAGTACCTCGTTATGCCAAGGACTGCCTGTGTTAGGCACTACTACAACAGTCCCGCCCAGTGCAGTGGTCCATTTGGCATTGCATGCGTACATGGTGTGTATTGTGTACTGGCCTTGACATGCCACCCGGCGTGCCCAAAGCGCCCCAGCACAACCCCCACCCAACAACCCCCCCCCCTGCCACAAGGCCCAGTTGGCCACGGCTCGGCTGGCTGTGCATGGCCACCTCATGGCCACCTCACGCCACAAGCCACGCCACAAGCCACGCCACAAGCCACACCACAGTCGCCCCTCCCCCACCAGAGGCAGCCTCATCATGGTCCTCGGCTGCTGTTCGACTCTCATTCGACCGTCGAGCGGTCCTGCATGCAGCCGCGCTCACAAGACGGTGTCAAAGTTGTACACGTCACCGGACGCCATGGCCACCACCACCTGCAGCCCCGCATCCTCCGCAGCGAGGACCACCGCCGACACCGACTGCCCCTCTAGACACCACCCACCCACCCGCGCGGGTGCTGTGAGGCCGCAGCCGCACCGCCACACTGCGACCGCCCCCGTCGCTGACCCGAGCACCACAAAGCCATGCCCCGCCGTCGCCGCCGTCACTTCCCCGAGGTCGTCACACGGCACCGGGTGGACTCTGTAGTCCGCAGCTGCGCCGCCGCTGCCGTCGGCATGCGTGGCGCTTGCCGCTTTGGCTGCGACTGCTGACAGGGACACGCGCAGCTGGCCGTTCGGTGCGAGCCAGCAGAACGCATGCATGGCGTGCGCTTGCGGCAGCGGCCATGCATGTTGTGCCACAGAAGCGCCTGCGCAGTGCCATGCATGCTCTCAGAGACCATGATCACCGGAGGGCATTAGACGCACCGAGCCTCATGGTAGCGTGCAACAGCGCGCATCCATCCTCATGACACTGTACAATGGTGACACTGCTCACGCCGCCACGGGCATGTGGCAAACTGGACCACAAAACATCTGACGTGTTGGGTACGACTTTGGGGACATGGCATCGCATGAACAGGTTGCGCGACGGGGCTGAATCGGCAGTCAACGAAGGACACACTTGGTGGCGAGGACCATCGCATGCGCGCATGTAGAGCAAGGCTCAGCAGCTGTGCCACCCGTCAGTCCACTGGCGAGTGTTGAGGCGTCATGTGAATGGCTGACGGGCGGGCAGATGCGGGGGGGGCGCACCTTTGGGGAGAGCGGGCACGTGAGTCAGGAGCTCACAGCGTGTGCAGCCGCAATCTGGCGCGGCGCCGGCTGGGGACACCGCGGAGCCGAAACACAGCCGCCACAGCATCAGGCGGCGTGCGGACGTGGCCAAGGCGACGACGACGTCCCCTGCACGTGTCTGTCCTGGCAGCCCCTTCGCCGGGTCTTCCGACTTGCCAACAGTACCGCCACGGCGGCGCCGCGTGCAGAAACTCGCGATACCAAGCATGCTCAATCTCGTGCACTCACCGACTATTCATTCAACTAAAATGAAACGCCCGGCCAGAAAATAGATGTCATGCGCAAAACAAAGGTCAAGCTTCCCGCAGTCAGCGGGGCCATTCGCCTGGGGTGCATGGATCCAGCCTGCATCAGACGCGGCAGTGCCGAAGGAAGCACGCTGATGTTGCGCGGCAGTGTACGCGATGGTTCAACACCTCAGATGTTCTCTCCCAATAATCGGCGGCATTTGAGTCGTGAGACCGTATTTTGAGGACTCGGCCCCGGGTACTCGCCCGGAACGCCCATCACAGCGGCCAGCAGCACACCTGCGCCGACGGCCATCACATCCACCGCAGCCACCTTCCCGTGCGCCCCAGGATCAGTGTCCACAAGTGCGCACACAGCCTGCGCGCCATCGCCTGCCGCACTGGCTCCGGCACGGCCATGTGTGGCCCCCCGCCCGCCGCACGGCACCGCCCAGCACATAGCCGCCGGCAGTGGCTCGCTGGGTGCTCCGCCCTGCAACTCCTCACCAGACGGTGGCGTGAGGGCGCCATCGCTGCGGCTCGCCAGCGGCTGCGCGCTGTCGCCGCCTGCGGCGTGCTGCGCGAACGCGAAGCATCCACCGCCGCACACGATGTCCGCTCCGCAGCCGTCTGGCAGAGACACGCGGCAAGTCGCTGCGTCGGACGTGCCATGCATGTGCATCATGCATTGCGCGTCATCGCCGCGCGTGACATCGTTGTCCATGGGAGAGGCGCCACCGCCTCCGGAGTGCGTGCGGCGGGGCTGCTCTGGGCATGCATTGGGTTTGGGGGACGCTGCGGCCGCGGCGGCGGGCGCGCCGTCGCTGGTGGATGGCGCACGGCACGGGGGAGTGGCGGAGGTGCTCCAGTGCGCTGCACACGTGTCCGCAGGTGCGCCCTCGCTCGGCTCCTGCAGCAGCGTGGATCAGACCTGGTGCTTGCTGCGGCTGAAGGTCGGTGATGCATGTCTGAAGGGTCGCAGCAAGGCAGAGGCGGAGGCGCGGGAGCGGAAGCCATCGCAGGGCGTCGTGCGAGACCCAGGAGGGTGCGGCGGCCAAGAGTCCCTGGTGCGCTCGGCAGCGCGACAGTGGAATGCGCGTATGAACAGCGCAACACCTTCACTGGGTTCATTGCGTGAAGGGTACAAACAACAGGAACAGAGAGTGGGGCTGGAGCACGGCACTGTAGGCCTTGCTCGAACGAGGGTGTCACACATCAAAGGAAGAGGGGAACAGACTGGCGCCGACACAGGCTGGAGCTATGCAATCGGCATCAGCAGGCTGCACTCACAGAGGCAGCACCGTATGGAATGGAGGCAGACACCATGTCGAGGTGTCAGGGCAGTTGCCGCTACAGGGAAGTGCCTGCAGTGGTGGGTACGCATGGGCCAGGCAGACACTGCAAACCAGGCCAGGATATTCGGTAGGGCACAGTTGAATAGAGCATGTGCGCGTGCGCTGCTCGAGGAGGCACAGCCAAGCACTGAGCGGTCCTTAAGTGTCGCAGGCGACTGTATGAGGATGGTCGGTGAAACTGAAGGAAACGTGGCAGAGCTCAGCTTATCGTCCCCGCTGTGCCCGCGGCGGCAACTAACCGGGGGTTGTGGGACGCGTTACCGGAGCGGGTTGCACCAACCAATGACCGTGACATCATCAGCATGTTTGTACTGAACTGGTACTGTAAGCATGGGCTCCCTCGTCAGAAACACGACTTCCATACAAGGCCGTGCCTGTAATCCCCGATAATATTGTACAGCAGCTTACACGAGCATGTGTAAAATGGGGAAGGTGGAAAGATGCATATGGAGCACCGTGGTCAGAAGGGTCACACATCAACACAAAAGCATTGGTCTGAGATCTTGGCACATACCTGGGTGACTGCTGAGATAGTTTGCGTGCACGGTGTAATGCAGTCTTGGCTAGCGTATACCGGGAGATCTGGGTGCGCTGTGAGCGACAGCCTTGTCTGTGACATGCTCAGGGCCTCAGCACTGGCAGTCTCTGATAGGGAATCCGCTGTCGGTCCCGGAGACTCCGATGCAGGTAAGTCGAACAAGATCACGTTGCTGCTTATAGAATCACGAAGAAGCATCGTGCCTGCATCGGAGACTGTGTACACCGCTGGCGTTTGCGGGCCAGCCTGGTCCGAGGTGATGACCAGAGGCTGTTCGCTGGGATCGTCTGGAATTTGTAGAGGCTGCCGCATACGAAGCTGAGCATGATTGGACGAAGTTGCAGGGACGTATGTAGCAAGATTGAGCTGGTGCCGCAACGGGGATTGGCTGCACACGCGACCGACCATTCAGGGAGCACAGCTCGAGACGAACGCACAGGTGGAGCACATGCTCGCTTATCACAGAGGAAGAACACATATTCGTACATTCCACTCGTAGTCCACCACAGCATTCGAGTCCCGGAGCTGCACACAGGGCTCAAGATAGAGTCTTCCGACGGGGCGTCGGCCAATTTGCTGATGCGAGCTGTGATCGATGCGGTTTGGCAGCATGACCACTCAGTGCGGCCCGAGTCGGCTGATGGCGCAGTTTCAACTTCAGATGAGAGAGTTTCAGAGAGCATCGCTGTCAGCTTGCCAAGAACCTCCGTTCGAAGCGCGATAGCTTCAGGATCGGGGCCCGCTGAATCGCCTTCGCCCCCTTCATACACGTCCAAAGAAGACGCAAGTGAGCTTAATGCTTTCAGAACATCATCGGCACACGCGCTGGATCGGATCTTGTCGTCCATCGCGACGTCTTATCCAGCTCGGGAGTGGAGTGTCAGCAATTGTTGCAACCAGTTCGTGAACTCTGAATAGGATGGGTACCAATCAGTGCAACACGACGATCGAGTAATTTGCTACCACATGACGGTGTTCCCTTGAGTACACAGCTTGCAACGACGAAATCGGTCCTGACTGCACGCTGTCAACCACGGCATGGATCGACGCATGTTTCGCGATCGATTCAAACTCCCGACTCTGGAGTCGACACGTAAGACAGGTCTACACAACGAGGTGACCAGGGTAGCTATTGCATGAGTCCCCTTTCATCCGTCATTATGTGAACCGTAGAACTTGGTTCTTGAGTGCCCGTCTAGGCAAAATCCGAGGCGCGAGTGGTCGCTGGTTACTTCTGACCAGGTCTACGATATCTTCCAAAAACCTGGCCTATGGCACTGTCTTGAAGCTCAAACACAACTTGTTGCACGCATCACAGGCATCACTTGCGCCGGTAGCATCTCCGATGTTCAGACTGGTGCAAAGACCCAGGCATGTGGCAGGTCACAGTCCGGTTTATGCACGGGCTCAAGCGCCACTAGTAAATGTGGTCCTTCGGCACATGGATCATTACAGAGCATGCGTGTGTGTGTGCCGAGCGTTCTGCAATGGCACATTTGAAGGGAGGTGCCTCCCATGCAATTCGATGCAGCAGGCAGCGTGCAGCAGCGGGTGACCATGGTGCCGTCGAAATGCAAACGCATAGTTAATCACACGTACGTTAGTATGCATGCGCTTTTCAATCCTTTCGTTCGGTGGATCAACACGCGCACTGTGCCGGGGAACGGCGAATCTGAACACATGTTGTCGGCCCGAAATGCGCTGTTTCGCGCACGCATAAAGTACCGAACTTGTGAAAGTCGTCGTGGCTCAATCGTGACGTCTTCCCGAGGCGCGGATGCAGCAGCCCTCGAAGCCGACGTCAAACGCGCTCTAGAGAAAGCTGAGCGCGCGGCGGACAGTTGGCGATTTGAGGTCACTGATTTCTATCCCCCGCCGGTGTACGCAGAGGTCCTGCAGAAGGTTTCGACGTGGGCGGATGTGGCCGGACGTGCTGTTGGCGGATACCCAAATGCTGAACGATGTAGGCTCGTTGTGGCCAGGGAAGAGATGGTCGTGGGTGAAGCAGCCGAATCCGAGTTTGTTGCAGCCCTTCAAGTACGGAATCCTGACAATGAACGCCTCCTTGTGTTACAAACGCCTGCATCCATTGTTATGCGTCTGGCAGTGCACAGCACAGTGGCGCGGTCTTGTGCGATGCAGGAGACGCATGCAAGATCAACCGGGTAGATCTTGGAGTGACCACCTGCGGGTGTTGTAGGTTGATGGCAACTTCATGTTTGATCCAGCTTCGCACAGAGACTTCCTCGGGGCGTGCTTAGGCTGTGGAATTGATCGGAGGACCGTCGGGGACATCATAGTGACAGGAGAAGGGGGAGCCCAGATAATGTGCACCCCAGAGATTGCTGATTTCATCTCGGCTAGTTTGACTCAGGTAACCCGTCGCAGCTTGGTTGCCATGCTGTATGCAGAGAACACCATTTCGAGTCGCCTGTATCCAGAGACATGGACATGCTGCATTCCAACGGTACTCATCTGTGTACCACGGCTTTACTGACCAGGTAGTTTCCGTCTGCCGTTCAGTGCCTTCAGCATGCAAGGCTTTGCCCAGTGCGTGGGAACGCAAGCCTGTGACTGAACTCCAGCCCATTATCAGCCAGTGCCAGGTTCAGCAGTGCAGCGATTGCAACTGTGCTTTTGCGTCAGAAGGTGCAGCCTGCAGGTCCGCACTGTCACTGTCTCAGTCAAGCCAGTTCCGCTCACGTCGTTGCAAGTTCCGGAGCCCAAGGTGACAACCATGAAGACCGTCGAGGCATCAATGCGGTCCGTCTCTCCCTGTGTCTGAGTTCCTGCCCACCTTGCCAACATAAATGAGCAGACATGCTGGCTCATCTGTTTGTGTGCGATCCACGATCGATAATGTCCTGCTTTCTGCAGGCAGCTCCCCCACATCACATCACAGCAGATTTCAGAATCTACACACACGGAGAAACTGTTCCACCGAACAAACCTGCAAAACATGTATGTATTGCTGCAGACTCGGGACAGAACTGCGCGTCATAGCTAGCAGCTGGTTGGATGTCTTTGTGCCGTGTCTGAGTCTTGATGCACACGCCCTGCCTGAAGCTACAGCCTTGCATGAACCCTTTTCTGTTTCGAGCACAGACAGCCCAGTTCCAGCAGTTTCCGAAAGCCACCGCAGGCGGCCTGTCCTTGGAGCCAAACTCGGGTTTCATAATAATACAATGTGCTGTGCAGGGTGGATGCGGTAGCTTCGGCCGGCTTCAGGATGTCTCGCTCAAAGATGACCGACCTGATCAAGCAAGGTGATGTGCGGGTGAACTGGCTGCCTTGTTCCAAGGCGTCGCAGGAGCTGCAAGCAGGAGACCTGGTGGCCGTGGCGGGCAAGGGGCGTGTGAAAGTCAATGATACGTCCACAACACCCAAGGGGAAATATGCTGTGGAGCTGATTCAGTACAAATGAGTTGTGACAGCCCGGGAGGCTGTGTGTCCTGATTTACACTTGCATCGAGCTCCCTGCTGTGCCATCCGGGTGAGTGACCAATTTAGAACTTCCCGAAGCCAAAAAATGTGACTTTTTGGGGAACAATGTTCACTTCCAGCCGCAAACAGATGACCGCTTAGAGGAACACTGCTGCAGGGAACGGCTGTGAGCCGCCAGCAGGTGCCTAGCCATGGCAGAGTGAGCAGTTTATGTGAGAGTGGGTGACGTCAGTACTCACACAGGCTGAGCGTGGCATGTCGGTGCACACATGGAGTGTTTGCGTATGCCACCCTGCACATGCTTTCCATTCTCATAACTCCCATGCAAGTGTTCAAACACTCGTGAAGTGAGTCTTGTGAATCACAGTGAGTGGGCTTTTCACCAGCGTCGTTTTATCGATCCATGCTCTTGCTATCTGGTGCTGCATGTAGCAGTGGCGAACTGTGGTTTGCGTCCCCCGACCCTCTCCAACCCCACTAGGGCATCCGCATGAACCTTGAGCTACACGTAGGCCTGTCATTGTGGGGGCTATGGACCAAGGATTATGCGCAGGTGTGCCGGGGAAGTCCACATGCAGTTACACCTCCTGAAGACACTCTGCCCAGTCAACCGGGAACCAAAAGTTCCAGAACAACAAACAGGTTGCACAGAGATCATCGTTAACGTACGTTCACATGAGACACGTGGCTGAGCAGCACTGGGTCTACTAGACCCGATGGTAGTACCATCGAAAGTCACTCCACTCAGCTTACCACTCACCTTGCACGCAGAGCTTGAGCCGTGTCATCTGACAGAACTGAACAATGCCACAACAGCCATGATGAAAGCAAGTTGCTTCACAGCCTCTCATGCTCGGTTCCAGCCTCTCATGCTGTAACCTTCGTGATTCAGAATGTTCCAACATGTTCGGGAAGACGAGGTCGGCGGCAATGCCATAGTTGCAGTAATCGGGTTGGCCACTTACGTGTTTGACTATGGCCACCTGCCAGACCAATAGGTGGCTTGGACTCTGCCGAATTTGCCCTTGTACTACTGCCGTGTTAATATCCTTGCGACGGTGGTGTGTTAGTGCTGACTCCGTACAGTGTCATATGCTCCTAGAATGCAGCCGAACCCGTGATAAACCAATAGATCCGCAACACATGCGATCTCAAACGACTCCATGCTTCTTCGAAGCGATCCTTGAACATGGTTGGGCCGTGACGCCTTGCATGGGGGCCCTGACGCCTTGGGCATAGACTGCTACTGGCTGCCTGGTGTACATGCAAGGCAGCGTGACCCAACGTGGCCCGCAACCGCCAGTAGCAAGCCTAGATTGGCTTCGACTAGTAGAGCTGCGAGCAGGTCCGGTGAGCGCTTGCGTCCGATCGCGACGCCACAACCGGCAAGCGCACTGCAAAATCCGGATCCAACAGCACGAGGCGAGGCCTTGCTTCCGGCCGAGCTGGACATGTTGACACCTCATCGAAGACCGCGAAGGCCAGCTATCACAATTCCTGCTTCCGGGACTCGCGCTATTACGAGGAGATCAACGCAGCAGCCCGGCATCGCCTGCTCCCGTGAGGTGTGCACATTCAAGCTTTGTCGTGTTTCTCACCTGCAGATGCCCCGGAATGCAAGTACTGGCATGTTGGGGGCTATGTATGGTTTACCTGAAAGGTAGGAACCGTAAACAATGTTGTGTTTTGTATATATCTCATGATTCTGTGTCATCGTGCGGATTCACCAGTAAAACGTGCCTCGTCACGGTAGTACTGCCAGTGGTTAACGCTGAGTATGTAGCCGGGCCTGCGCAACTTCGAATCCTTTTAAAATCCCAAAAAATCCTGCCCACCTGATTTTTACTGCATTTCATTTGCTGGGTTGGACATGTGTCGGCACGAGTCACCTCGCGTCAACATGCCATGTGCAGGACGTCCTACTGTGAAAGTTCCCCTCAAAGCCATTTTACGCCTCATGCATTACTGTCATGCATACGAGCTGCTGCTGAACTACACGCGTTGAAAAGCAACTTCGTCGACGTAACGTCGTCTCTCCGTTAATGCTTGCAGGTAACACCTTACGCAGGTGTTTGACCAAAACGAGACATGTCAAACTACCTTGCAATCTAACGACGAGTGCACAGCTCAACGAGGATGAGGGAGGTGGACATCTGCCTGCACGGACGTCTAGTTCGCCGGCATGGACATTCTCTCAAGAAGATGGACATCCACTACCGGTACTCCATATGAATGCAGTCCTTGCACCGCAGTTGGCGTTGGGATCGCAGCGTTTGCGCCAAACGTTTCTCCAACCAAACTGGTCGGGCCCTGCAATCCGGCAAGTACGGGGAACAGGCAGCGTGTCAAACAATGACAAAATGACATGTCATCAAGGCTACTTGCTAGATGGGCTTCCAGCTGGTACATGCCTGATGTCAGGTGTCGATGCTAGAAGATGTGGACGGACTCGGTCGTCCGCGCACGGACGTCTGCCTGGAAACTGCAATTGGTGGGAAACACGGTACATTGGTATCAATGTTACAGACTAACAACCAAAGTCAGACGTTGCGAACAGGCTTCCTGACATCAGCCAGAGATGGACCAGCCAAACGCAGGAGATTCACAGAATCACTGGACCCACAGCTCATCCAATAAGCGCAAAAAAGAATACAGTTGTCAATGTATTAGTGTTAAGAATTATGTCTACGTATAAAAGAATGTGTAGGTTTTGTGATCTCTCCAACGGCTGCTACCAGCTTTTTTGTGCCAACATATGCAAACTTCAGGCACAGGCGTTGCAGGTGCACAACTCAATTGCAAAATCCTAGAGACAGGAAACTCTACAAACCGTTAGCGGATGTGTCCGGATACTGTCAGTCTTCATGTTACAACACATGTCATGCAAGCATGCGCAGCAAACACAAGCAAAACAGCAGAACAAGCATAGTGTCCGAAGCAGCCTTGGATTCACTCCCAAAGTGCACCCACCACCCTGAATGCTGTACAAAAATACGTGCATACCTTAACCTGACCGCTAGACCAACCTTTACCGGAGTGGGTAAAGAAAAAACGAAATCGGGCATCACGCCCAACCCAAACGGGCATCGCCCACAGCACCCCTACTGGTAGGGGCGGACAGGTGCAGGACGGGCACAGGAGGGGGCACAACCACAGGGGCAGCCACA
>JAUMHO010004310.1:0-15293 GCA_032360965.1 Ulva armoricana | reverse complement strand
AGAACAAATAGCCGGCGAAGAATACGAGTTCCGATGCGCCTGCGCCACGTGCTCGCAAAATCCACGCGCCCCACAACAGCGATGCACCCAACCCCAGACGAATCATGGGCACGCTGAAAGCAAAGCCGACAGAAGATTTGAAAAACAGTCCCAATTCAAAACCAGAAAGCTCTTTGAAACGATTAATAAACGTCTCTTCGCGGTGATAGTTCTTCACCGTCGCTTTCGCGGAGTAAGATTCGATCACATGGTTCTGCACTTCACCTTGCGCATTGAGGGCGCGCTTGGAAAATTTCTGAAAGATTGCCGTGAGCACGGAGAACACCAGCACCGACACACCCATGGGAATAAACGCCGGCCACAGATCAGGATCAGCTTCATTCAAACGTGGGATCATCACCCACGCAGCCACGATCACGTTACCGACTTGCAAGAGCGCGAACCCAATAAAGCCGCGCAGACCGTTAAAGTCATTGAAGAGCACTTGATACAACTGACCGTCGTTCCAAGCCGCGTAGCGGGCCGGTGGTGACTGCTCGAGGAGTTCCAACATTTCAGTGCGAAGAAATTTCTGCTGATAACGGGCCGGGGTGAAAAACAACAACCGCGAGAGCGTTCTAAAAACTAAAATGCCTAAAGCGATTAAGAGGAAGGTGCCAATGGGTGCTGGCGGCAAATGACCCGTGCCGGCCGCAACGTCCGTGAGTTTCTTCAGCTCACTCGGAATAAGTGTCTGCAGTCTGTGGAGCGCGTACAAAGATACGAACGCACCCAAATACCAGAACCAAAATTCCAGAAAATGAGCAGCTATCCACGGGATAAATCGACGGTCGAGGCGACGAGACATAGGGAGAGAGTGTACGGATGCGCGCGGCGACATGTCAGGAGAAAGACTGGTGAGAATTATGGACAAAGTGCGACCAACTTCTTAGGATGTCGGCACGCGCCCGTAGCTCAGTTGGTTAGAGTATTACCTTGACATGGTAGGGGTCACAAGTTCGAATCTTGTCGGGCGCACCATTCTTAAAATACACAAAGGGTCATCGAAAGATGGCCCTTTTTTATTTCAACAGGTCAATCTTGTCGGGCGCACCTTTCTCTTCAAAATCCCAACCTTTCAACCTACAATTTTTCCATGAGCCCTAAAGAAGTCATTGAGAAATGGTTAATCGCCTTCAACACGAGAGACGCAGAGCTAGGTGCCAGCCTCTATCATGAGGACGCTGAGAACCTGCAAATCGCATTCGGCACTCCGTTGAAGGGCCGAGAAGCGATATATCAGGATCTCAAACAATTTTTCCAGCACAACCCCGACAACGAAACACATGCGGTGAGCCTGCGAGAAGTGGATGACTGGGCCATTCTCGAATGGAGAGGTCATGCGACGTTTTATCTAGACGCCTCGAAAGAAGGAAAACCCTACAAACTTCGCGGTTGCGGATTCTTTCATATCGTCGACGGCAAGATTAAAACGCAACGCGGATACTTCGATAAGGCCACTTGGTTCAAGCAGGTTGGTTTACCCTTGGAGTAATCTCACTACCGTTACGTTAAAAATAATTTCGTATTAGTTCTCCCTCGCCCACTTCACCGCTGCTTCGTTTTTAAAGAACGAACGAAATTCGATAATTTTGCCATCTTTAAATGCGAAGCCATCCGCGACACGGCCATCGATCCACTCCGTTTTATCTTTGAGTCTCACGTGGACATGAACGAAGACGACAATCTTGTCTTCGCTCGCAATGAACTCCTCTGGTGAACAACTGCCTTCGGCCCAAGTGGAGCGGCCTTTTATGAAGTGATCCCTCAGTTCGGTTAGGCCGCGGTAAGTTCCGCCAGACGGCGAATCCTCAAACTCAACGCGAACAATTTGCGGAGCAAAGAGTTTGAGCGCTCCCTCAACATCATTCATGTTGAGGGACTTATAAAACTCAACGACTATGTTCTTATTGAACGCGTTCATGCCTGCTTCGAGACGAGAACGTCGAACTCTCCTACCGTGTATCTCTTCATATCAAACGGCAACTTCTTGCCTTTCCAGTTTTCCGGCGCCATGCGCTTATCGGTCATGACTTTTTTCATCACACTGTCTCTGTGGGCTTTGGACTTGTAGACGACGTAGGCAAAGATCACGGTTTCATCTTTCTTGAGCTTGGCGAATTTCTCGAAGGGAATTCCCCAAGGGTGATTCAACACAGCCCCCACGCACTCGTAGTACTCAAGGGCACCGTGCTCCATCCAGACCTTGCAGCCGAGCGTCGCCATCTTCTTGTACTCTTTGATGTTCTTCTTTTTGATCGGAATCACAAAACCGTCTACATACTTGGCCATCGCACTCTCCCTTAAAGCTATTTATCTACTGATTTTCGCATAAGAATTACAGGGTACTCAACAGCTATTACCGGGCGTGGTAAGAGCTCCCTCCTATATGAAAACCCTCGCCGTTTTGCTGGTTCTCTCCTTCTCACCGCTATCACTGGCGAAGGGAAAACTCCTGCTCATCGGCGGCGGTGCTCGCCCTCCCGTCATAATAAACGAGCTCATGGCGCTCTCAGGTGGCAACGTCCTGATTGTTCCACTGGCGAGCGAAGTTCCGCAGGACACGGCCGAAGGAATCAAAGGCCAGCTTGAAGCGGCGGGCGCCACCGAACTCACAGTGTTTAGCTGCGATCATCTCAGAAAAGATCTGCCGGAGTGTCTACGCGAGATTCAGCAGGCGAAGCTGATCTTCTTCACAGGCGGTTCGCAGAACCGGCTCATGGCCGGTCTGGAAGGAACGAAGAGCCTAGAGCTGATCCGCGATCGCTTCGAGCAAGGGCTCCATCTCTCGGGCACAAGCGCCGGTACGGCGATCATGAGCGAAGTTATGATCACCGGCGAGGCCCTGGCGCCCTACACGGACTTCGATGGCGTGAGACCGAACATGGTGGAAACAAAACGCGGATTCGGTTTCCTCAAGCGCATCATCATCGACCAGCACTTCCTCGCGCGCAGTCGCCAGAACCGCCTCACGAGTGCCGTACTGGATCGCTCACATCTCATCGGCGTGGGTGTCGACGAAGGCACGGCGATCTTGGTGAACGACGATGAATCATTTAAGGTCATCGGAGACAGCGCTGTCATGGTCATCGATGCTCGCCAGTCTGAAATTTCGGTCAACAACGGAAACTACCAAGCACGAAACTTGAAAGTCGACCTGTTGGGCCACGGGCAAGAATACATTCCTTAGGTGAGTGCCCCACGCACATCCAGCTTCGCACCCAAGTGCTGATAGGACATTCCGATCGCTTCAAGCGTTCGACGCACATTGTCCGGGCGCGCTTGCTCTCCCATTTGTCCTACGCGAATAATATCCAGTCCGAAAGCGCCAGAAATCTCAACGTTAAAAGTCTCTCTCATATAAGTCATAAGACTCTTGGTGGAAATACCACTCACGTTCTTGATGGCAACCACAGAATTCAAGCGACAGCTTTTCGGTGCGTACATTTCCAGACCCATCACTTCTAAACCATGCTGAAGGCTGAGTGAGCTTGCTTCGTGACGCTTGAATCGCGCAGGCAATGTCTCCTCGCAAATAAGACGAAGAGCTTCATAGAGGGCCAGAACGCCTGTGACAGGTGCGGTGTAATGGTACTCGTGCAGGGCCCAGAATTTGTGCGCACGACGAGGATCAAGGCACCAATGGGGCATTTGATCCGTACGTTCAGACACATATTTAAAAGCTCGCTCAGAAAACGCTACAAGGGAAACACCAGCGATACTTGAAAGACCTTTCTGACCACCCGCAAGCACCACGTCGATGCCCCAGGCATCCATCTCGACGGGCATCGTAGACACGGTACAGATAGCATCTACGATCGTGAAAGCCCCCTGTGTGTGAGCGAAGCGAACGATCGCTTCCAATTCAGTGTTCTTAATCCCACATGACGTTTCACCCTGAACGATTGTGAGTACATCGAAGCTTGCAGAGGCAAAAGCTTTTTCCACTTGCTCAAGAGTAAACGGCGCTAAAGGTGAGGGATGCAGCTCTGTGACCTTCGCCCCTACTCCTCGCGCCAGTTCAGAAAAACGTTGGCTAAAGGTACCGAGATTCAGCACAAGAACAGAACGACCTGGGTGGAGCAAGGCGGTGACGGCCATTTCCATGCCGGCCGAGGCAGGTCCAGATATCCCAAAGATATGCCCGTCCGTTTGGAAAACGTAGCGGCCCATTTGCACGATGCCCTTCACCACTTCGTTCATGGTGCTACCAAGGTGATTTATCACTAGGGTGTTGGCGCGGGCGACTTCAGCGGGAATTGGCACAGGACCGGCCCCCATCAACAGAGGTAGCCTTTCGGGCAGAAGCTGTGAAAGTGGACGCGGTTTTAGCGAGAGACTCTTCATGTGAAAATTCTATGCTAAAACTCAAAATTATTCACAGTCTTTTAAATTCATCATCTGCAAGCCCCTAGATTGAAAACAATAGGCTTGCACCTAAGTAACTCATGATCGCGGTGGCACCATAATTAACGTATTTCATGGTCTTAGGCTTTTTGAGGGCATCACTAAAGTAGCTTGCACCAAAACTCAAGGAGAAAAACCAAATGATGGAGAACAGGCCTGCGCCCATGGCAAAGTTCAAGCGGTCCTGTGTGGTGGCATACTGAGTTGAGTAGCCGCCAATCAACACCACGGTATCAAGATAGACATGGGGATTGAGCAGACTCACGGCCAAGGTAGAAAAGAGGATGTTCAATAATGAAGACTCCTTCAACTCAAGCGTCGCCCCCTTGAGTGCAACGTTCCCCCCCTCACGAAACTTGTCATGGGCGTACTTAAACAGGAACGCCGATCCAGCCACTTTTAATGCAATCGATAGAGTTTCGTTTTGCGCAAAGAACGCACCGGCACCAAGCACACCCAACATGATGAGGGAGACATCACAAATCGAGCAGATGGCGGCGACGAAGAACGACCTGTCGCGCAGGAGTCCCTTTTCCAGGACAAAGAGATTCTGCGCCCCTAAGGCCAGGATCATGCTTGATTGAAGAATTAGACCGAAGACAAGAGGTGATTTTTCCATGGACCGATCATAGCCCTGACTCAAAAATTAATAAAATTAATAACTTTCATGAGTCATAAGCTTGGCTTATAATGCAGAAATGGACTACGTCGCCCTCCACTCACTTGAAGCCGTGATCCGCCACCAGAACTTTGAACGGGCCGCTAAAGAGCTCTTCGTGACTCAGTCGGCGATCTCGCAAAGGATCAACCAACTCGAGGCCCACTTCGGTCAAAGACTTCTCATCCGAGAACTTCCCTACCGTGCGACAGCCCTGGGTGAAAAAATTCTTTCCCACTACCGCAAAGTTCTGACACTAGAGCAGGCCCTCAATCTCGAGGGTGTAAATCTCACTCAAGAAAAGCCCACCGTTCGCATTGCCATGAACGTGGATTCGCTGGAACTCTGGTTTAAGAAAGTGCTCCAGAACAGCGACATCGCCCAAGAGCTTAACCTCGACATCGCCATTGATGATGAGAAGTACACGCTGGAGTATCTCAAATCCGGTCGAGTCGATGTCTCCATCGGAATCGTTAAAACTCCAGTCTCGAACCATGAGTGCACCAAGCTCGGAACAATCACTTATGTCATGGTGGCCAATCCTGAGTTTAAAAAAAGTCATGCCAGCAAAGGCTTAGCCAAACTTGATTTTGCGCAAATCCCCGCCATCGTCTTTAATGAACGGGACGACCTTCATACTGCTTTTCTCAAAAAACACTTTAACTATTCGGCCCAATATCCCAAGACCACTATCCCTTCTATCGCTGGGATCAAGTCCGCGCTCATCGCGGGGTTTGGGTATGGCCTGCAGCCGTTGATGGAAATTCAAAAAGAGTTGAAGACCAAAGACTTAGTCATACTCGATAAAGACAACACTTATGAGCGTGAACTGTATCTTCACCACTGGAGCTATCAGACACCGGTCGTGCAAAAACTCATGGTGGCGATTCAAAGTGCTGCCAAAGGAATAAGGTAAATGATCACCACTCACTCGGGCTCCTGCCTCTGCGGTCACGTCAAATTCGAGATCGACGGGATCTTCGAAAGCTTCTTCCTATGCCACTGCAATTACTGCAAGAAGGACACTGGCTCGGCGCACGGGGCGAACCTCTTCTCCACGACGGCGAAGCTGCGTTGGCTCAGCGGCGAAGACAAGGTGAAAACGTTCAATCTTCCGAACACAAGACACGTTAAAAGCTTTTGCATCGATTGCGGATCGGCACTGCCGAACGTGCAGATGCGCGGCAAACTGCTGGTGGTGCCCGCCGGCAGCCTCGACACCGAAATCAGCAAGGGACCCGATGCGCATGTGTTCTGCGCGAGTCAGAGGAACTGGGAAGACGGGCTCGAGAAAATCAAACGCTTTGAGAAGTTTCCTCAGTAAGCACTATTCGTTACAAGCACAAGCACGTTCGACCACGGGATGATTGGCCGTAGAGTTCGTTGGTACTTCATGACGAATGCGAGTTGAAGGCTCATACATACAACCCCAACCATCGGTCCCCCCCATACCTCCATTCATTACGGTTGAACCACTCATCCCTATTGCATCAGCAACTTCTTCGCAATTGGCGTCGGAGCCATCAGACCCTGCATATTCTCTAGTCCCCTCATTGTAGCCCCCGTGTGTGGAGCAAATTGAATCACAGCTCACGCCGTTTGCGAGGTACCAGCAATAACCACCAACGATCTCACCCGCACAACTCGATTCCGTTGATCCACCCGGAGCGTTACCACCGTTCTCACCGCAGGAGACAACAAAAACTAGAAGCAGAGCAAAGACGATTGAATGTTTCATATTAGAACATAAGCCCATAGACGAGCCCCCATCCGCTGTAGGTGATTTCATTTTCGGACTCGAGCTTCGCCGACTCACCGTCGACCTCAACTTTCTCGTAGGTGATGCTAGTGTATTCCACACCGACATACGACCTTCCGCCTAAGCGATAATTGATCTGCGCTGAATAAGCAGGGAACGATGGTGACGTGTAGACGATCTCATCGCCACCACTGGTTTTCTTGTCGAGAGTAACTGACGACATCAAATGCGTCTTGGCCTGAAACATAAAGGGCCCAAGGCCAATGCCCACGATGGGCGCAACGTTGAGCTGACGGCCTGACATGTTGGTGTCGTCAACTTCCGATGGTTTAGTTTTTTGTTTCCACAGATTGTATTCCGCTGAACCACCAAACAAGAGCGTTCCAAAACGGTACCCCACTGTGAGTTCGCCGCCGTAGCGGTAAAAATCACGAGTCTCGACAGTATCTCCGTCGGAGCCAGCGCTCCCGAGGCCACCCTTCGCAGCGATGGATCCAAAAAAACCTCGACTGCTGGAACCGCCGCCACCGCTTGAGAATGTAATTTCGGCCAACGCAGGCGCGCTCAATGTAAGCAGCAGCGCTAGTACTAATAAACGCATTGATCCTCGCTAGGAAAATAAATGGAGATGAATAATATTTTAAAACATTTCGATAAAATAGCTACTGCGATTTGATGACTAGCGCGATGCGACGAATTGCTTCAAGAAATAAATCACCGCCAACATGATCAATCCCACGATGAGCTGATGCTTCAGATTGAAACCAATCATGCGTCTTGGACCTTCCACCAGTTCCTTGTGGAGCGTGGTACCTGAGAAAGGCTGAAACTCTTCCGGGGCTTGGTCTGTGATGCCAAAATCGAGCAGTTTCGTTCGCGCGCCTTCCGAGATTTTCGAAAACGCTTCATCTTCAATGAGGATCGCTAAAACGTGGGTAGAGATTTGGGGTGGTGTAAAGTGGCGGAGATTGTTTTGCATGGAGGTTGTGTTGAACTCCTGCATGTCCGCATCACTCTCAATGGAAAAGGGAATCCCTTCCCCATTGAGAATGTCTGAGAGCTTAGTGACGTCTTGCTCTGACAAACCACCAAACTTCATAAGTCCTAGCGGCAGCTTTGAGAAATCAAGCGGATCAACACTTGTGTCTCAGGTGAGTCATTCACGTCGAGCACGTAGGTCTTACCTTCGTGAGTCATGGTGAAGACGTAGTCTTGTTCCATATCCGCAGGTGTAACTGCAGCTGTTTCCAAAACTTTTGGCAACAATGTTTCGACGCCGTCGAACGCTACGGTCTTGTTCTCTGTGAAGCTCACGGTGCGAGTTTTGTTTAGGTACTGTGTGCGCACCAATTTGCCGTTATTGATGGTGCAAAAAACGCGATCAATTTTGGCGTTGAATTCAGTCGCCATGGCCGAGAGTGAGAAAGCGGCAACGAGTGCCAAAACGATAAATTTCATGAGGTCCTCCTAGGGGGTGTTTCGGAGGCTGACACTAAGATAAGTAAGGGCGAAGCGCAAGAATGCGCTTCGCGACATGCATAGTGTCTTAGATAACGAAAGGAAAACTTAAGCTGATCAAGAAGCCTTTTTGATCAAAATCAATTTCGTCGATGAAATCACCCTTGGCTTCGTCTTGATTGAGCATCATGTACTCAAAATTCAGACTGAGAAAAGGGAAAAACTGATAACCCACTCCTGCCTTCATGCCGGTACCAGTAAACTCAGTTCCCTTAAAATCACCCGAGGTCAGTTCGTACTTTGATGAAAAGATGTAGGTTCCCCAAAATCTGATCGAGCTCAAACCAACGGCGGCAAACGCACCAAGGTTTGTGAGTGTTGTATCATCTCCGTCGTCATCAAAGGAACTGGTCATAAAATCAACACCCAGACCCACGGGCCCAACTCCATAGCCGAGGCGGCCGCCGTAGGCCATTCCCTTAGCGGTGGTCTCTTCAATCTCGCCTTCACCGATACCGATCAGGTTAGCGGTTCCGCTTCCTTTGAGTGAGGCATAACCAGCATAAGGTTCAATTAAGAAACCAGCGAAACTGGACGTCGTAATGAGCAACAAGAGAAAGAACAATAAGAATTTTGTTTTCAATGGAAACTCCTCGATAAAATTTCTACCATCGTATCGTCTGGGGAGATTTTTCCCTAGACCACACGCGCAACACTATCTCAGAAGGTAAGAATGAGAATCCATGAGATCTGGAACTTTAGCGATCCCCAAGGCACGGAGATAAAATTCCGCGCGCTTCTTTCAGAAACCAACGACCTCGATTATGAACTTCAAATCCTAACTCAGATCGCGCGCTGTCTTGGGCTACAACGTAAATTCGATGAGGCCCATTCTCTCTTAAATAGTATCGAACAACGCCTCACCCCCCTCACGCCGCTTGCAGCGATTCGCTATCAACTTGAACGCGGCCGAGTATGGAACTCTTCCAAAAACAAAACAGCGGCCTTGCCCTGTTTCGTGCAAGCTTCAGAGTTGGCCATGAAAGCCAAAGAGGATGATCTCGCTGTGGATGCTTTGCATATGATCGCCATCGCCGAGGCCGATTCCACGAAGCAAATGGAATGGAATCTCCTCGCCATAAAGTTGGCCGAGAGTTCTACCGACGCCAAGGCGAGAGATTGGCTCGGTTCGCTGTATAACAACATTGGCTGGACATATCATGGCCAAGGTCAGTTTATCGAAGCGTTAGAGATTTTTAAAAAAGCACTGGCTTTTCGTGAAGCCAAACAAACGCCTTCAACTATTCGAGTCGCCAAGTGGTGTATCGCTCGAACTTATCGTTCTTTGAACCAATTTGCGGAGGCACTCAAAATCCAGAAAGAAATTGAGACCGAAGAAAACGATGGATTCGTGTTTGAAGAACTGGGTGAACTTCACCTTGTGCTTAATAATCAACCTGAAAGCCAAAAATACTTTGCCCTCGCCTACGAGCATCTCGGCAAGGATGAATGGTTCAAGGCAAATGAGACGACACGCTTAGAGCGAATCAAGTTGTTGGGAAATCGCTGATTGAAAAATTCGATCATACTTCGCAAGATCAGCTCAGAGGACCAGGACATCGTACAAGGGATTCTTGACGCTGCACCGTCGTACTATATGAAAATCGACGGTGTTCCGAACGCCGGATCGGCCAAGGGTGTTTTTGAAGATCTTCCCCCTCACTGCACAGCTGACAGCAAGCATGTTCTCTTGATTGAAAAAGAATCCGTCCCTGTGGGGGTTGTGGAGATCATCATCGGATACCCAAACAGTAAGGTCGGTTGGATCGGGCTCTTAGTCATCGATGAGAAGTACCAGGGTATGGGATTAGGTAAAACGAGTTATGGCCTAATTGAAGAATACCTCCATCAATTTGAAGTGGATTCGATCCAGCTCGGAGTGAACGACACAAATGATGTTGGAATGTCCTTCTGGCCCAAAATGGGTTTTAAGATGCAAGGTCGCACGCGAATCAATCAAGGCGTGAAGGTCACCAGCACTGTGTACGTCATGGAGAAAATTCTTACACCTTAAACTGCCAGGCCGTTTTCTTCAGGATCTTCCCGTTCACCTGCAGCACGAGCTCATGTTGACCTGAATAGAATGTCGTCGTCGTAATGGCCTTCAGCGAATGGCGCTTCTTGATGTGAAGCTTCTCACGAGGAGCAAGCTCGACCGTCTTAAGTTTGAACATCTTGGTTGAAATTGAACCATTTGCTTTTAAAAATCCAATTCCATAATCCACGATCACTTTTTGTGTCTTTGGACCTGTCGACTCAAGCTCGAATTCGAACTCCAGTGTCTCGCCGAGCTTGAATTTATCTTTATTAAGTTTGAGCTTCGCAATTTTGACTTGTGTCTTATCTGCGATTCCCATCAACCCCAATGCTTTCGGATGGCCTTTCTTGATCAAAGTGCGCAGCGCCTGCTTCTTGATCCAATCGATTTTATTCAGGTGCTTCTCTGGAGCGCTCTTTACCCAACCTTTGAGAGTGTCGACCACAAGATCCGGATGATGCTTGGAAATATCGTTCAAATGGTTTGCGATACTTTTACGGACATACAGTTCGTCGTCGTATTTTAAGGCATCAAGCAAATGGATGGTGGCCGGCTTAGTAACGAAAGAAGGTATTTTCGCGCCCCAGGGCAAGAGCGGTCTCGTACCTTCCGAAATCCAGCGACGAATATGAACGTTATCATCACGAAGCCAGGTTTCGAATTTCTTTAAAATCCGATCGGGATCTTTCAGCAAAAAAGGTCGGATCGCAAACTCAGAGGTGAACTGCTGCGTAAGTTGATACATCAACTCCAAGGACTCCTCAAAATGCTCCGTACCAAACTGCGAGATGTATTCGGAGATAGGCCAAAGTTCAAAGCCCGTGAGTTTCTTTCCTGCGAGAACTTTTTTAAGAATTTTGGCACTCGTCACAAAATCGGCAGGGAGTTCGACGTTAAGTGCATAAGTAATCAGCAGGACTCGCTCTTTTAATTCAAGCTCGCTTAACTGCGCTGAAATTTTCAAGAAGCGTTTTGTGTTAAAGGGTGAATACGCCGCACTCAAGACTAAGCTCGTCTTCTTTACAACGGCTGGACTAATCCAGTTTTTAAATGCGTCTTTGCTTTCCATGCAACCCCTTTAATTTGTTAATATAAGCTTAACAAATCTGTGCAATTGTAGATTCAGAAACTTGCGTCTTACTGAATAAAACTACTCATCTAAAACTTGGGAGAATCCTGATTTCTATCATCTTATTAGATGCCCCGAGTTCCGTCATTTTTTGTGAGAATGCTTAACATCATCAGGAAGATGACTACCAAGCAAGGAGCCAGGATGTTACAGACCCCAAAAGCAATCAAGACCTACGATCACAAATCTTTATCAGACGCTCTCTTTCAATCACAGGCGGTCGTCGAGTACGACATGGAGGGACGGATCACGAATGCGAGCCAACCCTTTTTGCAGCTTGTGGGGCAAGAGCTGAATAGCATCATGCATCGCGAAGATAGCATCTTCATGAAGGATGAAACCCAGAACGATCTACAGCAGAAGCAGTTTTGGAAGAAGTTAAGAGACGGAGAGCCACAAACCGGCGAATTCAAATGCATTGCCAAGAACGATAAGGAAGTCTGGCTTCAATCTTCGTATTTTCCGATCAGAGACGAGAATGGGAATTGCTACAAGATTGTTCAGATCGCAGCCGACATCTCGAACGTCAAAACCGAACTGAAAGTCCGCTCGGACATCATGAACCTCACAAGTATCGTGTCGGAAGCCAACTTGAAGGGTGACATCATGTCGATGAACGAGAAGTTCATCGAGGTCTCGAAATATAGCCGTGAAGAACTCATGGGAAAACCTCACAACACAACCCGCTCTCCGGACATGCCCAAGGAAGTTTTCAAGGAGATGTGGTCAACGATTGGTCGCGGAAAAATGTTCCGAGGCATCGTCAAGAACCGAGCCAAAGACGGTACGCCCTACTACGTCGACGCCGTCATCGCCCCGATCCTCGGCGACAATGGCAAGCCGAAGAAATATCTCGGTGTCCGCTATGACATCACAGAAACTGAGCTCGAGCGGCAGAACATGCGTGGCGTACTTCGCGCCATCGATGGCTCTTTCGCCTATAACGAATTCGACACAACGGGAAAATTGCTTTCGGGCAATAAGATCTTCCTCGAGCTCTTCGGTTACCATGAAAGCGACATCAAAGGAAAACATCATAAAGAGCTCTGCGACAAGTCGTACGTTGAGTCGCCTGATTACGAAAAACTCTGGCGCGAGCTGAACGAAGGTAAGAGTCACAGCGGTGTGTATAAGCAGATCACAAAAAATGGTAAAGAGATCTACCTTCAAGCGGTCTATGCTCCCGTAGCAGACGAGACAGGACGTGTGAAAAAAGTCGTCATGATCGCCACGGATTCAACCGCGCTCCGTAACATGATCGCGACATTGAGCGAGACTGCAAATGGACTTGCCACAAGTGCCGAGGCCCTCAAAGAGAGTGCCGTCATGATTAACGAAAATGCGAAGAAGACTTCCGCCGACTCGGCCATCGCCGCAACGTCTTCCGAACAACTTTCTGCCGGCGTTCAAACGGTAGCCGCTTCGACCGAAGAAATGGTGGCATCGATTCGAGAAATCTCCCGCTCGTCTAACGAATCCTCGGAAATGTCGCGGACCACGTTGGCCAACGCCGTCGAAGCAAATAAGATCATGCAGCTGCTTGGAACGAGCTCGAATGAGATCGGCAACGTCATCAAAGTCATCAGCTCGATTGCCCAGCAAACAAATCTCCTTGCGTTGAATGCCACCATCGAAGCCGCACGAGCGGGAGATGCCGGCAAAGGGTTCGCCGTCGTTGCGAACGAAGTGAAGGAACTTGCGAAGCAAACTGCGAAAGCCACCGAAGATATCACGAACAAGATTGGCTCGATCCAAAAGAACACGACGACTGCCATCGGTGCTATCAGTAGTATCTCCGGGGCCATGGAGAAGCTTAATTCGATTTCGGGGGCGATCGCCGCTGCCATCGAAGAACAGACCGCAACGACCAACGAAGTGTCTCGTGTCATCGGCGAATCGAAGGTCGGTGTTCAAAACATCGCTCAAGTCATTCTTGCTGTTTCGGGCGGAGCCACACAGAGTGCCCAGAAGTGCGAAGAAACTCTACGCTCATCTGAGGTACTCGCCACCCTCTCAAGCAAACTCAAGACTCTTGTAAGCCAGGTTCAATAAGTTCCTCGCCCCTTGCCATCAGCTGGCAGGGGGCTTTCTAACTTAAGCCACACAGTGAAGGGGCAGCGCGATCTTAAAGTTGCTTCCGACCCCAACGTTAGACTCCACCGATAAACTACCGCCGTGAGCCTCAATCAACATCTTAGAGATGTACAATCCTAAGCCGAGCCCCGTGCGATCTTTAGAAGCAAGCTGGGCGAAACGATCAAAGATTTGCTTCATCTTTTCTTTCGGGATGCCCGGTCCGGTGTCGAGGATCGAGATCCGAACGAAGTCCCCTTCGGGTTTGATGTTCACCGTCACGACTCCACCATCCGGAGTGAACTTCACCGCGTTGCCCACGAGATTAGAAACTACTTGGCGGATCCGGTCCGCATCACAGACCACTTCACACTTGATATCGGCCGGCGTCGTTCGAAGCAGGATGGTTTTTGCCGTGGCGGCGAGGATGTAGGTCTCCACCGACTCGCGAACGATATCTCCGATACAGATTGATTTAGGATTGAGAATCACCTTACCTTGTGAAATGCGTTCGACGTCGAGGAGATCGGCGATGAGTCGCAGCGAGGCATCCACGTTCCGCTTCATGAAATGAATCCAGTGCTTGACCTCTGGATCGAGCTGCTCAAACGTTGCATCCTCCAAGAGCATGTCGGCACACGAAGCAGCCGCACCGATGGGGTTCCGCAGATCGTGACTGACAATAGCTAAAAACTCTTCGCGTGAGGTCAAGGCCGTCTGAGTAATTGAATGCGCTGTCGCCGCCTTCATAACAAGGGTATCTGTCTTGAAGCGCTCGTCGCCCAAGTTACGGTCCGTGATCTTCCTCTCGCGCTCCAGCACGCGGATCGCCATCTGACTCTTCAGCTCACGCTCGTGTTCGATCGAATGATCGACACGTTTACGTTCGAGTTCGATGGCGACGTCGGCGAGGTTCCGCTCTTTTAGCAATCGCTCGTCGCTGCTTTGGCGCTCATCCTTGATGTCATAGTTCGGCGAATTGCGGGCCGTATCTCGCCGGTCATCGGCTTTCTTTCGTGCGAGAGTGGTCGCCTCATCCATCTGGGCTCGCTCATCGACAACAGTATTGTCTGTGTCTTCCTCCGTCGTCTCGCGAGTTTTGAGGAGGGATTGGTTAGTTTTTTCGCGCTCAACGTTCAGACTTTCGTCTGTCTTCTGGCGTTCGTTTGGCAATATGGGCGTGGGTGTCATGAGCCGATGTTATCACTACATTGCTGAGGATACGCGCTTTGGTCCCCCTCTCAACTCACTGTAACAATACAAAATCTTATATGTGTATTTAACTACAAGAATGATTAATGACTTTCTTTTCCGTGAAGCCCAACTCTCAGACATACCACAGATGAAGTTCATCCGTGACAACGTCACGGAAAATACTCTCGTCACAATTCAAATCAATGCTCCGGAATATGAGAAGGCGATGTTTGAAGAGGGCAAAGGATGGGTTTGCCTTAAGGGCGACACTGTCATCGGGTTTTCCTGTGGCCGGCTTAAACAGAGAGATGTTTGGGCGCTATTTATCGATCAGCGCTATGAAGGACAGGGCATTGGACATCAGTTGATGCAACTTCTAGAAGATTGGATGTTCGCCAACGGCTGCCTTGAGATTGTGCTTACGACTTCGCCGGGTACGAGGGCCGAGTATCTCTACCGGCGCCGCGGATGGGAAGAC